>LPNX010864793.1:24485-146859 GCA_001517045.1 Pseudotsuga menziesii
TCTTGTAACGGGAGTAGGTACTGACTATGAACTACTAGATGGAGTACATACGGGATTATTCTGAGTCCTTGTCTGCTTCTATGGAGTATAGGGGTGGTAAGGGATACCCCCCTCTGGTTCTTCGGTGGTGCTAGGGATCTGTTGTCTAATACTGTTTGAATTGTCTTCAAATATAGGAGAACTAAAATCTACTTTATACTTCTTTCCACTACATGTTCGTCCAATGTCATCAAAATCACTTTCAAACTCTTGTGACATTACTAGCTTTACTTATTCATCTGAGACTAGATCCATTGTTCCTTTTTCATATAGCAGCATCTTAAGGGACAAGTTTAGAGATCTTAGGTACTTACCACGACATCCTCTGAAGAAGTATCATTCGGCTGCGCTGAAGCTCTTTCTCTGGTCAACTGCAAAATCTGTAACGTAGCCTTCTAGCACACTGGTAAGCCAGAAGTCCACTGCTCTCGTAATCGGATTGTCAAGGTTCTGTACGGTCTGAATCAGCTCCTGTGTCCAGATGATGTTTCTTTTCTTCTTGAATGTGTTCCTATCTGTCAACTTGGATAACTAATCGAAAAGCTCGTTTCCGTAGGTTACAAAAAATATAGCGTGTATGTCTGAAGCGATATGCTTCTCTAGCCAGGCCTCTGTGCTTAGTCTCGGACTCCTATTCTCTTTCTTGGCGAACTCCCTTAATTCTGAATCCAACCACTGGTGAAACTCTTCTCTCGTAGGATGCCAACAGAACATTGACTCCCAATCGTTCAAACCGGCAACAGAACCATTTGTTGATTGCATGGGCAGACCCGGGTTTACTATAATTAATCAACAACACCCAAAACTCACTGGCCCTTTCGGCGACAGACCGCGAAGCGATCTGAAGTCTCACCCGAAGTGAATCTAATGGGTTGGCCAAGACTCAAGTGTCTTGGACCAGGTTCTGCGCATCCTACTTCTTCTTTCTTACTCCTGCGCGCCACTAGATCAACTAGCTCTACGTATCGCACATCCCCTTCTACTCGCGGCACTTTTACCCGTGCGATGCTTAACCCTGCGCAAGTCACACGATTTCCTCTTGCGTCACACAACTTCCACTTACTCACAATATTTCCAACCTTATCGCATCTCTGCACACCGTGGAACACCCAACCTCTCCTCAACGCTAAGCCCTTAGCTCACAGTATCGCGCACCGCAGCTCCTCTGCCGGTGCGATATCGCCTCTCTGTGATATCTTACCACTATGACTTTGCGCTCTTAGCGTTGACTGTGCCGATGTACGAAACTCTACTTCTCAGAAGTTATATTGTGATTAACTGGTCATTAGAAACAGAAGTAAAGGAGTCTTTAAACAGCCTACTAAAATACTTCAACTTATCTCTATCTTCTTGTATTATCATGAGCTGAACAATACATACATTCACTTACTGCAACTAACATTACATGCATAATAACCAGTAACAATAAGCAAATACAATCACATTAATACAACACATAACATGCATATTTAACATGGTTCGCCCCCAGGATGGGAGTTACATCCACCAAACTGTGCTTCTATTATATATCTTGAGGGAAGTTAGCACAGTCTGTTGCACCACATGCGTAGCGCGAGATCTCTTCTAGATCTCTGGTCTATTTCTATCTCTATATTGCCTTTCTTTCAATATATCCTTCCCTCTCTGTTCTCTCTGTGGATGGTTACATACAGACTCAAATGACTCACAGACAAGCTAGGTGTCTGGATCGTTACAACGCAGTCTGTCAGACTGATTTCTGAGTCTACAAAATAATCAACTGACCAACTAACTAACTGACTGATTAGCTAACCCTTTACAATACAAAATGCAAGCTTTTATAGGCATCCCAAAGGTCTCACCATTACAACACTATGGGCCTGTCCCAACAGTAACCCAAACCCTAATTAGTGACAGTCGGTCCTCTCTGTCCTTGAGATAGCCGCTTCCCGTCACACCACAGCTCTCTGCAGTCTTCCATGCTTCCCGGCACTGACCATGGGTACTATGCACCGCTTCTCTTTCTGTCCTTCGCCTTCAATGCTTAAGCCTTGTTGCTCCTTCTTCTTTATGAGGGTCGCTGAGCCCTCCTGTCTTCCGCCGCTGCCTTCAATGCAGTGGTTGAGCTTTCTTCTCTCGGCCGCTCGGGTACTGTTGCCTTCTTGACTTTTCTATCCCAAAAGTCATGGTTTCCGGCTCTGCTCTCCAGCTGGAAACGTGCTACGGCATCGTAGCTCTGCCCTGTCTTCTTTCCGCCAATGCTTTATCTTTCCGCCAAAACTTATCTCTTTCCTCCAAAACTTATCTCTTTCCGCCAAAACTAGCAGCTTCTTCTGTAGCTGCGGGACCCTGCTCCAACACACATCCAGGATGAAAAAGGGATAGCTCTATGAAGATACATTTAGTATGAAAAAGGACTAGCTCTGTGTAGATCCCACATCCAACATGAAAAAGGGATAGATATGTGAAGACACATCTAGTATGAAAAAGGACTAGCTCTGTGTAGATCTCACATCCAGCATGAAAAAGGGTTGGCTCTGTGAAGACACGTCTAGTATGATAAAGGACTAGCTCTGTGTAGATCCCACATCCAACATGAAAAAGTGTTGGCTCTGTGATGACACATATAGTATGCAAAAGGACTAGCTCTGTGTAAATGCCACATCTAGTATGAAAAAGGACTATCTCTGTGATGACACATCTAGTATGAAAAAGGACTAGCTCTATGTAGATGCCACATCTAGTATGAAAAAGGACTAGCTCTGTGAGGATACATCTAGTATGAAAAAGGAATGGCTCTGTAGATGTGCATATAGCATGAAAAAGGGCTAGCTCTGTAGAACTTCCTGTGATGAGAAGAATTAAGAGATAGCACCTGTGATGATCCAAATCGAGTGATGATTGAGATCGAGTGATGATGATCCAGCAGTGACAATCCAACAGTAATGATCTAGATCGAGTGATGATCCAGATCAAGATGAAGATGACTTGAATATGAAAATAACTTGAATATGAAGATGAATTGAAGATTCAGATGACTTGAAGATGAAGATGACTTGAAGATAAAGATGATGAGAACTCATTGATGATCCAGATGATATAGAGAAGAAGACCCGTATCGATAAATTGTGTCGAGAGAATACCTTCCTAGTTAAGAGGGAGTGTTGATGTATTTGTAACTTTAGAATGTATTCACATGTATATCTTATGTCTTCTACCCCGACGTTTATTCTGGGAAGTGTCTGTAATGTATTTAAGTCATGTCATGCCCTGATGTTCCTATCGAGAGATTCAATAATGTAAACAAGTCATGTCAAGTCATTCTGGATAACCTTCCTATTGATCAAGGATTAAAGTCCCCACAGTTGTGGGGCCCTAGGGTTATTAGAATCTCCTAAAGAAGTCAGCCCTAGTGAGTTATTGTCAAGTCGAGAATTAGTATAAATAGAGAGTGATCCTCTCTATTTATCACACATTCACACACACTCAGTTGTAGTGCATAAATGAGAGAGAAGAAGTTGTTGGGACAAGAGAGAGAGAGAGAGTACTTCTATCGAGAGATCATCTTACTATTTTTGGGGTTTTTCTTTTGGTGTTGATTCTATCTCTGATGATGTTGCGGGGTTTTGTCCTTTATGGTTTCCCCTAGAAAAAGATTTGTGTTCATTGTGTCTTATGTTTGATTGTTGTGTTTGTTATTCTCTCAGTTAAAGATCCTAAGTTAATGCTAGCTTAAATGATAAAAATCTAACATGCTATATCTATGGGGTATTTGGGAATTACCAGAGAGAGTTCCCTCATGCGCAGTGCACATATTATGCATCCAATGATCATAATGTTGAAGGTTTCCCTCAGTTGATTGCGAAATGGTATGCAGGAAAAATTCCCCAGTTATAGAATGCATAAAATTAGAATCATCCTGCATTCCAAGTTTGAAATCAGTCGATAATGTAGAGCTAGGTCCCACTGTAGACTCAGACTTAGAACCTGCCTTAGATGCAGAACCAACCGATGAATCAACCATTGAATCAGAACCTACCTTTGAACCAGGGATCGATAGTTGGCACCATTCAGACCGAGCTACAGATGAAGGATGTCAATGTTGGGATTGTCACTTGCACTGGTGCAACAACTGGAGATGATGGACCATGGCTACAAGTTCATCTCGCTGGTAAGAAGAAGGTCACATTTGATATTGTGATAAAGAAAGATACCTTCTTCGATGCAAAGAATGAAATCAAAATAAATCTAGGTAAGTTACCAATTGTTGATATGCCATTTGCTTTCGATCCATGTGCAGAGGCAGGACCATCACTGCAGTATGGTACCCTACGCAAGTTCTTTGAGAGCTGTCTATTACTGGTGGAGGACTCAGACGCCCTTGTCTAGCTCAAGGCATTATTATACCTCTTGAATAAGATAGTGAAGGATTCCGCTGTGAATTCCTTGCAAAAAAAGAAGACCGGCAAGGAGATGAAAATCATGGGGTCTTCACTTAGTGAAACCATGCCATAGCACGTTCATTTGTGGCATATGAAACAATACCCCTATTTTCAAAAAATATTGGAAAATACCTCCCAAAATCATTTTTTTTAACCCCCTCCCAATATTCCTTCCCAATTTAAAAAAACCCCTATTTTCACTATATATTGCATGTATCTATTTTTTCATTTACATTTTTTATACCCCTTTATATTTCTATCTAGTATATTAACATGATACCTGACATGCATTCTACAATGTTAGGTTTTCTAGACCATGGAAACATATTATGTATTCAAAGAATCCCCTAAACCCCTAGGTAACTTTAACCTTTGCAACGTATCAAAACTTCTATCCTTGAATGATAGAAACTAAAACTCATACTTTAGAAAATACATAACAGAATTATCACAAGTCTGTCCTAAATCACATCACTATTTATTTTTGCATAAAACTGAATACTTCTATAGATAAACCCTACTTCTTCACTCTGAACTGAAGTAAAACACTGATTTATTAAACACTACCCTGAGCCCTCTTATATAGCACAAGAAGGTCATCTACAGTTTACGATAAAGCAGATCCAACCCTTGAATCTATTTCCAACCCTTGGACTATTTTTGTCCTTGGGATTAGAATCCTCAACCTACATGAAGAAATTGTCTTTAATGGAGTGCTCCAACAAGAAGAACAACCTCCTTCAGATCTTCACCTGCTTTGAATCCTTTTTAATGCTTTGAAATATCATAATTGTCATTTATACCACTGAAAGTGAGTCTAATGCTTTGAAATATCATAATTGTCATTTATACCACTGAAAGTGAGTCTAATGCTTTGAAAAATCTCAATCTTAATGTTAATAAAGGTCATCTGCACCACTGTCACCAATACTTTTTAATGGTTAGAAGTGTTGCAATACTCTTGTCATGATCTCCAAAATCTTTCAAATGTTGTTTCTAGAATGTAAAATATATGACAAGAGAATGCCACATACTCCAATCAGCGGCCAAAGAACATAGTGTTTGCAATGAGCAAAAACACCAAAAATAGAAAGTAATATCCTGCAATGCTAACCTAATGAGTTAAAATTTGACCCCTGGTGCATGAAAATTTGAAAACAATAATGTGAAACCTTGTTCATTCAAAGAGTCAAAATTTGGAATTACCATTCTAACCCTAAATGAAGTTTTAAAGCAAAGTATGGACCAGAGATGAGGGAAAAATTCTTAATTTACAATTATTGTGCATGCCAAACAAACAAAATGTGCACTAGATTAGAACTATGTTTTAGATATGCTCAAAGAATACTGGAATATTTTTGAAATATTGGGGAAGATATTGATCGCTTGTTATAAGAGTATATTTTCTCAACATGCCTACATTGTGCAAGCCATTTGACTCAAATACTGACATAGAAGGATCAAAACAAAATATTGATAAGAACATCCTAGATAAAGGCCCTCATCATAGAGTGTGAGATTGGATACTTCATCCTCAAAATCCCCATGGAAGTCCAGATAAAAGGGGCAGGGACACTATAATTCAAAGGTTAATATGGTGATCATCAGAAAGCTTATCAAATACCATATAGTTAACATAAAAAAGCATCAAAACAATGCATAAGCTTTCAAATTAGAGGAAATTTGGGGTCTAAAATGGGCCTTATAAGAAAATGTGCCAAAATAAGTTTTTGTGAGTTGGAATTCAAGAACCAATAGAATTTCAATAAAATAAGTCAACCATAATGGTTGAATTGACATATTTGTCATTAAAAAAAACTACTTTTTTTGTTCGTATTTTCGACATATCTCATTGTGTTTTTACTCAAATTTTGATCAGGAGAGCTCGTTGGATGCGGAATTTGATTTTGCATCCAACAAGTACCCACACTGCATACTTTTGATGGACCCCGCTACCCCAAAAACAAGAAATACCTGAAAAACGTGATGATGACATCATCATCACATTTTTCAGTTATTTCTTGTTTTTGGGGTGGGGGGGTCCATCAAAAGTATGTAGTGTGGGTACTCGTTGGATGCGGAATAAAATTCCGCACCCAACGAGCTTTCCCGATCGAAATTTGAGTAAAAGCAGGGGGAGATATGTCGAAAATACGAACACAAAAAGTAGTTTTTTTCTTTCTTCCTCCAAAATTAATCAATATTATTTTATTATTTTAACTATTATTGTATTATTTTAACTATTATTTTATTATTTTCCTTAGGAGGCCCATTTTAGACCCCAAAATTCCTCTAAATGATCTAAAATCTGACAACAAACTGTTAGTAAAAACTGATAGAAACATTTCCGATATCTGGATACCATCTGTGACAATAACCACAAGAACGAGTTGGAAACTTCCATTAGGATCTGAAAAAATTAGGTGTTCATTACTACGTTGTTATAGATATAATTGGGTCCAGATTGTCCTTCCATAGTTGGATTTGATCAACTCTGCTATGTTACTAGCTTCAGCAGCACACTTGTACTGCAAGCTCCTCAGAAACCTCCACCCTTATATTTTTTTGCCCCAAATTTTATAATGATATGTTGCATTGTTAAAATGGAGTTATATCAATAGGGTCTTGGTTTTTTTACAGTGGTTCGCTAGGTTAGGGAAACAAGGTAGCTGATATAGCCCTCACCAAGGTTCAATTTCTACCGAGTAACATGGATGTGCTCCAGTGCATGCAACAATAGCAGAAAAGATACCCCACTTGTGGCTTCTAAGCCAAAATAAAATGAACTAAATGGTGTTAATATATCTCTCATAACACCAACACTAGTTGGGGCCAGGTGCAAGTTTTCGGTAAATTTAATGGAGTAGATAATCTACTCATGGATTTTAAGACAAAGCTAACAAAAACTAGGGCTAATGGAAGTTCTAGGAAATTTTGGTGGAATAGATACCCCACTCATGACTTCAAAGCTGAAGGAAAACGAATTGAACAGTGCAATTGGTTCCATCATAATCCCAATTGGGCTAGTTATAAGTTCTGAGCAACCTTGGTAAAATACATACTACACAATGGCTTCTAAGCCAAAGGAAACCAAATTGAATGGTGCTAATGATTCTCCCATAAGGATATAGACTCGATTCAATGATTATATTGGTTATAGACTAAATTGAATGGTTGTAATGGTTAACACCAGCAAGGATTGCTTCATACCACTTGACGGATCTTTTAGATGTGGTGTACACCAAGCATCATCGATCTATAGCTGAAAACTTCATGGAGACAATGAAATTGAATGATACTAATGGTTCTCCCATAATGCTAAATAATGGATTGATTGGTGTTAACGGTCCTCATTAATTCTAAAGAATGGATTGATTGGTGTTACAATGTCTGCAACAAATTAAAGCATACTCAGATAGGCAACAAACATCTTGACTGTGTAGGTGCCTCTGCTCATGCCACTTTTCTTGATCAAAAGCATCTGTTTCTACTGCTAAATATGCTACTCTATGTATATCCTAACTCTGAGTATTTTTAACGCCCTTCCTATCCTTTAGCACTCTACTATTTTCTTAACACCTTGCACAAATTATTATACTGCTCTTTACTATCAGTCCTTAAGCTGTCCCAACTGACAGACTTAAGATGGAGCCCCAACACACTTTTAGACTTAACTTTCAAACTTAATGTTAGTCAACATACCTCAGGTCAAAATGAAATTCTTCAATTTCTAGGATAGATGTCTTCGACCTTTTCTTTGCCTTAGATTTCCACAGTGATTTTCGTGATTCTCTGATCCTCTGAGGAATAAAGCTAACTCTTCCCACCAATCCCTGCCCAGATAAGAAAAATAATCATTTGTATTTTTTTATTTAGGGGGCTGATATGAACTCTCGGAACAGTCAATCATTTGATGCTTTTCCTCATTAATGCTGAATGAAGATATTGAGTGCCCATAATTGATTTATGTTGTTGTAGTACCCCTCTCATGCCTTTAACATTCTTAGAACCACCTTCGAAATCCTTAGAACTCCCAAAAAATGCATGGAACTGCTATTGGGAATCTTAGCTTACTGTCCATGCCTCAGGCTTTAAAAACTCACAAGTTGCAGAGGATCATTTCACTAAAGCCACGCTCCTATTTTGCATGCTACTACAGAGGTTAGAATTGCAATGATAATGTGATATCCTACATAAAAAAGGTATAAACATCCCTTATAGGTGCATCATATATCCATCCAATACATTGACCTACCGAGGATAAAGTCCTGGATCTGTATGAAGGTGAACATCAATTATAGCCCTGTTGTTGTTTGTCATTACAAGATGTTCAGAACATAGGGTTTACTGCCCATATTTTGATGATGCACTTATATATTGCTATGATGTTGATTTATCCCTAGGACACTCCAAATGCTGCAAGTGACTGTTCTAAATTCAAAGGACTGGATAGGCTCCGATTTCTTGGAAATTCACCTAGACCCTGATATTTTTCCTTGTTGCTCAAGCCCAAGGTTCTTTGAAATCCCAGGCATGATGTAACATTTCCCAGAACAGCTATAGTGTACTCCCATGCGGATATGGGATAACACAATGTAGTGTTATTGTAGCAGGGATTTCTCCCTTACTACAAGGCAAAAATGGCTACCTTCCGTCTATAGGATAGAAGGGTAGAGTTCTTGGTGGTGGATGCAAGGAAAAACAAATAGAACAGAAAACTAAATGAAATGAAAGAAACCCCTATGCACACAAGGTTAGGGTTTAAACTCCAAGGCCCTACATACAACTGTTAGAACCAAAATACCTGCAAAAACATGTTAAGCAATGAATCTATAAATAAATACTGTTAGAAAAACTACAAACTACTAAAGAAAACATAGAAAACAACACACGTATACCTTCTAGTTGGAATGGGCCACCATGCCCTAGCTGGGAGAGCACCTCTCTTTGAAGGGGGAGCTATGGCTCAATGGAAGGATGGAGGAGAGGGAGAGTGAATGGCTTGGGAGGCAAAATGGTCTCAAGCCACTCACTCTGGCAGCATAACAATATTGAAGGGAGGAATGTCTTGAGAGTGACTCCCACCCCTCTATTTATAGCTTTTTTAGGGTTCTAAGCCCCTGGTCAGGGCTTTTAGCCCCTTTTTGGGGTTTTTAGCCCCTTTCACTCAAACTTTAGCTCCTTTTAGGGTGTTAGGCTCCTTTGAGGGGTTTTAGCCACTTTTTGGAGGATTTAGCCCTTAGGAGAGCTATTTAGCCTCTTTTTAGGGGTTTTTAAGCCCCTTTTCCTATTTTTAAGCCTTCTTGAGGGTGTGGGGCTCAAATGGGGTCAAATGAGGGTTGTGCATGGGTGTCCTTGGGTGGCGTAGGCCATGTAGAGTTGAGTGAGGGATTTTTTGGGTTAACAAATTTCCCCTTGATGTGTGAGGGCAGTAGCTCATCGTATGGCCGACATGAATCATAGGATTTTTTGTGGAGAGGTGGTGCTTCCTAGGCTGGGGCATGGTGGATTTTGGTTTTTGTATTAATATGGTTCCCATCAATGGGTGAGATACAAATAATGTGTGACATNAGAATTCCCATCCTCGTAACATTATGAAAATAATAATGTGATCTATGCTCTATAATACAAGATCCAATCATATACAACTGATGATACATAGTGTTTGCCTCAGTGAGAGGCTAAATACAATACTGATATGAAGAAATGCTACATTGGACTGATGGAATTCTCATGGAATGCTATATATTCATGACTAATAGCCTACTATATCTATAATGGTACATAGCTATATGGACTTACTGATTGAGAGTCAGAGTCTCTGTGGTACAAGTATGTTTCATCAATCACAAATCTATATAGAAGCACTATTGGGGCTTCTGAACACTATCTCCAACGCAAACCAAAAATCATAAGGGACATAACCTGTTTAGGTCCCTTGAATAGACTCATCAATGTTCTAGATTCAGGTGACATCCAGGGTCTTCGACCAAATACTGCATGGACCTATGCCCTGTACGAATCTCAACAGTGTGATGATGTAGTTGGAGTCGAGCACGTGAGAAACAACCATCTTGAGAGGCACTAAGGACTCCTCTCAAGTGGTCCAAGGAAATCATCAATGAAGTTAATGAAACCAAGATACAGGGACTTTTAGGTCTATCCTCTGGAATATGTGTGTTGTCTTTGACAAAGGGAGACATGCCCCTGGTCAAGGAAATGGTGTTTCTTTGACCAGAAGCACAAGGGAGATAACCGAAAGATGTGAGACAATTAGAGGAATGACCCACTGAATGGGGGGGGAGGGGAACAGTTGAATAGGGGTAGAGGGAGTGTAGTGGACTCAAAATTCCTTTGTTCAGAGTATGGCGATAGGGAGGACCAGGAAGCAAATGAAACTAACTCATGGGAATGGGATCATAGCTGTAATACTGGGAATTTCACTACAGATGGGAAATACTTGGGGGAGGTAGATGCTGTTGGTATTGATGGGATTGAAGAAATACGCGTTGCAAAGTACTCTGAACAAAGGTGACCCAAAGTGGGAATGCTTCCAAACTATTTTCTATGGGGTGGTGTCTAGAGACATCATTGTGGTATGATCTCATGGATTTTTGGTGAGCCCAAGAAAGTAAATGCTCGATGGTGCATTCAATTTTAGAGAGTCTGAAAGCATGAAAAAGACTCCAATGGGGGCTCTTTTTTGTTGGTAGTCTCCTATTCCCAAAAAAGGATAAAACTATACATAAGAGAGCTTGCCCATCCTTTTTAGGGGATGGGAGACTTCTTTACCATTGGTAGTCCAGTCAGTCTGGAAAAGGTTAAACCTATATTGACTGGACGGTCAGTCATATACTTTTATGAGCATGAATGAAACCATGTTTGGTCAAAAATATTTTCTTGATGAGAAATCTGAAAAAGAGCTTAACGACAACCCATGGTGAGCTTTTCCATAAATTTCAGCCCGTCTGTCTGAGAAAGCATAAAAGTATGCAAAGGGGAATGATCTTGGCTTGAATGTGCCAAGGTGGTCCTTTTCATTTGATGGTCTACATAGTTCTAAAAAGGAGATAAACAAGATGATGTAGACACCATTTCCTATACTTTAATGAGTGGGAAAGGAAGTAGTTGCACTCGGCAATATTTTCATTCTTTTAGGAGTCAGAAAAGAGCTTAAAAGAAACTCTAGTATGGTCAACCAACTGATATAGTACAGGTGGTGCCCCATGTCAGGACGATGGACAATGGTCCAAAGGTCATCCACACAGTATGGATGGAGCAGATGGCTCTCAAGCATACCAATACATGCATGAGATAGATCACGAAAGAGGCATGTGAGTCGGTGTGATAGAGGCATGCAAACTGAGGTGGCTCTCAATCAGAGGTAAGGAGAGTCGTGTGTGAATTATGGTGGATGAAATTGACTACATGTGATGTGAGTGCGAGTATGGAGGTAGTTATATGTCAAATACATCTAAAGGAAATGATTCATCTTCCGAACGATGGTCTGAATATTTGCATAAGCTGCGGTGGACGGAGTAGACAGCTATGTATTAAAAATCAAAATGATGTTCCTTGATAGGTGGTGGCCCGAGAACCCACGTGAGTAGCGGTAGGAAAATGTGATGAAAGTGCATGTCCGCAGATACTTGCATCACCATGTTGTGGCTCATAAATCAAGGTAAATTCTGGGAAGTGGTCCCAAAATTTGTTTGTTAAACATGAGACGATGGTCTCATAAGGAAATAGAGGGTAGAATTCTAAAACCAATGGTATGAACAACGTCTCAAGTGGACTCTGTATGGTCCTGTTGTGTCAAACGGGAGAAATCAGGTCAAATAGGGCCTATATAAGGGTGGGGACCACTTTGTGAAGTGTCATTGCCACTTTTCATGGTAGAGTTGGAGAGGTGGGCCCTAGATTTTCTTTTGCTGATTTCTCCTATTCCAACTGGCAGTTTCGAGTTCCGTGACTTACGGGTAAGAGCTCTTGCCAAATATCTTCTTTTTGGTGGCTTACATTCTGCATTTGGTCACCCAAAGGTCCTTCATGAGCCTATTGGGGTTTCATGGAGCTAAGTGACACCTTTCAAGGGAAAAAAAGTGACCTGGTCGCACCTGTAGGGAATTTTTGAGCGACTTGGTCGCTCATTTTTCCCAAACAGGTGCGACTTGGCCTCTAGGTGACATTTTTTTATGAGAGCAATGGATGACATCTGTGTTTTGCTTTTGCATGATGGTTGAGATTAAGTGGTAGGAGAGAGAGTGTAAATGCCTCCAGGAGTTGTCATTGTAGGATGGGAATGTGCATGATACATTGGCCTGTTGTGGTTTACTGAATTTCATGAGGATACCCCTTATGAAGAGCTTGTGTTTGTTGTTGTAAATGCTGGTGAGCTTTTGGGATATTGGAGAGGAGGCTTTCCTCTTCCAGGGCCAGCATATTGAGATCATGCTGGTGGATGTGTACTTCTTTACTGGGCTCCCTATGTCAGGAGTTATTGGTGACTTGGCACCGGTGCTATCTCAGGGGAAGACATTGGAGGAGCAATGTGATAGGCACTGTTACGCTACTGCGTATGTGCGTGGCTACCACATCTTGATGTGTGACATTAAGGGCCTGTCAACATAGGTGGTGGCGACATCACTGCTATGTATCTTAGGTTCCATGGGGACCCATAAGATATTTCAAGGGCGGTTGAAATTGGTAGAGTGTGCTATGGTGGGCATGTATTATGGGTGGGCCTAGATGTATTTTCAGGTTGTTAAACATCAGCTAAACAAGGAGAAGGCATTTGGGGCAAGATTTTTCTTTGGCTCATTTCCATGTTCTCTCCTTTCCATGTGCTCTCCTTTCCATGTGCTTTCATTTTTGAGAAAATACCTACTCTGGGTCCGCACCGGGCCGTGCGGGATAGTGGTCCACGGGAGCCGCAGATGCACAGGTGGTGCTAGATGATGGTACGAGAGGGTGGTGGTAGGGTGGGTCGCTTTTTCACTAAGGAGCTATTAGAGGAGTGGCATCATCTTCTAGTGGTCATTGAGGAGTACCCATATGTGGGTATGAACTATCATGGGGACCTCGAGATGCTCTGACCTGCAGGTCAGGAATGGGGACCAGCTCGTATGTATGTGTGATGTCTTTATGTTCATATTTATACATAGTGTAGTTGAGGTGGTTGATAGTTGTATGTTTATATGTGTAGAATGATGTTGTCCTTGTTTTTTTATGTAGATATTGGTCCCCACCTACCACCCAGGTATCAGAGGCGAGTGGTTGCTATGGCACCTGTGGAAATTCCTACGAGGAACCCTCACAGGCGATGGCAGGAGGTGGATGAGTTTCTACCGCATCTAGAGTGGCTTGCTGATGGGATCTCTGATGATGGTTGGAAGTATTTGAACACTGATCTGATTGCTTCCATTCATAGTTTTCCTCTAGAGTGGACCTCTATGATGAGGAAGATGGTCGTGGCCTGTGACTACCTTCGTCGGGTAGCGAGAGGCGATCTTCCTGCAGAGAATGAGTATTTTGAGGAAGATGATGATACTGATCTAGATGATGAGTCTAAGTCAAATTAGCATCCTAGTGGGACTGTCCTGAGTGCATTGGTGCACTTAGGATTTTTTGCGTCGCTATGTATATTCAGCTAAGAAAGCATATGTGGCTTCTCATTTTGTACTGGACATATTTTGGACATGTGACTTATCTATCTATATGTATTTTTGATGCACGTGGATGTGCTTTTTATGGTTTTACATGTGATTCTTTTTATGATGATTTGCAATGCCTAGATGATGTATTTTTACACTTTTGTGTGTGGTTTATATATGATTATGCATGATGTTGTGGTTGTTTATTTCCTATATGCGATTATGAATGTGCCAATTTAGAATGTCATTAGCCATTTGATTTGCTACGCTATTGAGGTTTCTAGGAACATGTGTGAATGTGATGGACTTAAATTTTCTAACCATCTATTTAGTGTTCATAAATTTTCTAAAGAGGCAGGGATCATGTACCCGGTAGTAGTTGTTCAACTGAGAAAAAAGCAGCTCGGAGTCTAAGAAGACATCGAGATGGTGAACACCTAACTAGAGAGTGGTGGCCAATAGGCCATTGACACCATCATACTCATCTTGGTTGTTGGTCGCACTACCCACTCATATACCATTGATATGGATCAACTCGTGTGAAGGGGAGTAGATAACCCATGTAGTCGAGGCAAGTTTCGGAGACCATCTACCTGCTCCATCAGCAAATCCGATGTACTGGTCTGAGGTAGGATCCATCTAGATAAATGAGAGGAAATGATACATAAGAATCACTTTTGAAAAATGTGTAAAAAAAAAGGAAAGACTATATTACAAGCTATACTACCGTCACTCAAAGGGGTGACGTTAGAGGGAAAGTTGTTTGGACTTTCAGGGGATCAGCGGTCATTTTTTTGTGTGACATGATGAACCCTAGGAGACGGCCCATTGGGAGACATAAAACACACTTGAAAGGGTTCAAGCTAATTTCATACTTGCAACATCGTAGGAAGACTTGCTGCAAGTCGTCTATGTGCTGTGCTTGCTTCTGTGACCGTACAATGAGGTTGTCAAGGTAAACCAACATGATGTGAATTAGGTCATGGAAACAATATGTCATGGTGTGCTAGAAGGTGGCTCCAGCATTTTTCAGGCCAAAGGGCATGAATCAATATGAGAATGTTCCCCACGAGGTTGTGAACGCAGTATTGTAATGATCCTCTTTCCAAATCTAATTTTGGTTATATCTGGAAAATCCATCCATGAAGGAAAAGACCTCATGTCTGGAGCATGCATCGATAATCTAATTGATGAATGGTTTTGGGAAGTTGTCTTTGGGAGACTCCCCATGGAGATCATGGAAGTCTATGCAAACACAGATGGTACCTTGTTTTTTATTCATGGGAACAGGATTAGAAACCCAAGTGGTGTACGCAATGCGGTAAATGAAGCCGGCTGTTCGCAGCTTCTCTATCTCGGCTTTGATCGCAACCACTTTGGAAGGATGGATGGGCCATTGCTTTTGGCATACAGGGGCCAAATCGGGCCATGTGTCGATGTGGTGTTCCACAATGGATGGATCCAACCCGGTCATTTCAATGTAAGACCAGGAAAATATGTCGCGCAATTCTTGGAAGAGATCTCTGTAGGCAATGACTTCTTTTGGGGAGCAGGATGCCCCCGGCATGATTTCTTCAACAACCTTGGGGCTGGTTAAGATGTTAATTTTGATGGTTGGTGAGATGTTGGCCATGTTCCCTTCTTCGAAGGCGTTTGATTCCAGAATGGGGTTTTTGAACCAGTTAATTTTCCCATGAATGAAATCTTTGGTTTCCACAGAAAACTAGTCAGATTGAGACACAAGTTCTTTGGGGAGGAAGAATGAGCGATGGTGCATGTTCACCCATGGTTATTCTGGAATAGTTAAGGCTTCAAGTATATCCTCATCATTGCAGAAGCAACAAAGAGATAGGTCTGATGGACCGTCGTTGGTGGTGGAGATAAGAGGGTCAGTAGAATTGGATATCATGTAAATGGACATGGTTTCCGGAAAAGGAGGTAAGGGTGAACTTCTTCAATCAGGGTGATCTCAGATTCAAGGGAATGTTGAAAAAGGTTAGCTAAAGCCATTCTAAACTTGGAAAATTCTTGACAGTGGTGAGAATAGTTTCCATACAATCTGCAAAGGGCACAAGCATGGTTTGTTCTCAATGTCTTGTTTCTCACTATTGGCATGCTTGGAAGTTCAACCATGGGGAGGTTTTCGGTTGTATCCATGGAATCCAAATGCATGTGGATTATGGGAATCTTAGGGTAGTTCTAAGTTGGATGGCCCTGTTCTTCACAGATAGTGAAAGTCAGGATTTGTCAAGGTTCAGTAGTAGCTTTCACATTCTTTCCCCTGGACCTTTTTGGGTGGGGCTGTGCAGGTGTGGGTGCAGTGGTTGGTTTTTGCAGGCTGGGTGGAGGATGAGACTCAACCGCAATGGGTTGCATGGGGGTTAATACTACCTGGGGCATTGGTGGTTGAGCTAGTGGATCAAGATACCAAATGGGAATTCCCAATGTAAAGTTGGGTAGGTTTAAGGTGGCCATTACTGGCTTGCTCATGACACCAAGTGGGGGAAAGAGGAAAACAATTGTATGGACTAGAGAGGAGCCCAGATAACTCCTTGATGGTTGTATGTGGGGATGAAGTTTTAGTTGTGGCTGTGCGTAATGCTGTGGCTACAGATGATGTTGCGACTACTGTTGATGTTGTGGATGCGGACAATGTTGTGGTTCTAGTTGGTGATGAAATATTGTAACTTCAAATAATATTCTATATGTATCTTTTGTGGTCCTCGATGATCCTACCGAAAGAACCACTTGTATTATCTTGTACCCCGATGCTTCTAATTGGAAGAACTAATAAGAGTCATGAGGTTGTCCCCTCTAATTGTAAATGTGGGTCATTAGCACCCCGGTGTGGTTACTTGATCCTACATGTGTAACTCGAGCCTACATGATTAACTCGAGCCTACATGTTGGATGAGTTAATTGAAGTGAACGGATGAATATAAATAGAGGTGTAGCTCTCCTCATTGGTGACACACACACTCACTTGAGTAGCGCACTTGTGGAGGAGAGAAGTAGCTGGAGAAGGAGGAGGATCAAGTTTTTGGTCTCCTTTCTGGTTTTATCTTTTACCTTTTTGGGGCATCTATATTGAGGAAGCTTTTGCTGGGTTTTTCCCTTTAGGGTTTTCCCAGGATAAATCTGTGTTGTTCTTGTGATGCTGTTTCTTTTAGTGATCCTGTGTATATACTTTTGTTATGAAAATGAAATTAAATACTGATGTCTTAGCTAAGCATATGAAAAGTTAACATGGTATCAAAGCTAACTTGAACAAGAAAACTTTCACAAGGAAAAATAGCCCTCTCTCTCTCCCCGGAAGAAATTAGGGCTTCTTGCAGAATAAGAATTTTTGAGTGAGCCTAGCATAGGATTTCTATCCTCATTAAATCAAAGTTTAGAGACCTGGATCAATATTTTTGGTTGGGTGAAACTTCGGGAAAGTCAAACCCTAGTTTGACCCCGAGCCAGAAAAACCCTAAATACTAAAACTGCTAAGTTTTGGTACATTCGCTATATCCTGCGATTGGTGAAGGTTCAAGAGCTGAAAATTTTAGAGGCCTAAGATACAATACCGATGTACATTTTATCCAAAATTCAGCTCGATATTCACTATATTCTGGGAGATATGATCCCTCCATGTCATGGTTCTAGCCTCTTCCATAATTCATCCCTAAACAGGACACCTGTAGAACATCCCTATAGCTTGGGCTACCTAGGTCCAAATGGAATTACTGAAGATGTTCCAGAAAAATCTTGGACTTTAATTTCTATGGTCTAAAGATTATACTCAGAAGATGAACCAGTGACATGTGGCATGCCGTACAACTTCACTATTCTGAACAGTCCTGTAATAGGTCACCCTGGGAAAATGATCATAAATAAAAATTGGTGAAAAAAATTCCAATGAAACCTATGGTTTTGGATCAGGAACATGTGAGGTTATCTCAGTACGAAATTTCAGACATAAAGCAGCAGTAATTTAGGAGATATCACAGAAACAGTGACAGGCATTTCTGCAGAAGAAATTGGAAAACTAGGGCTTCCTGTTCCGGGAGCTTCCCTCCACTGTTTTCAGAAAAGGAGTACATTGGATAGATCCATTTGAAGAGATATATATTTCTATCCAATCATATCTAAAATATTCCAAGTTTTAAAAATTCGGGTTTCTCTAACAAGCCCTAGATCAGCCAGCTCTAGAAGCAGGACGGACACCTCAAATCGGTAAGATCTAATCTTTTGCTATTTTCATTTGAGGTTATCATTTCAAAGTGATATATCACATCAGTTGACAACTTCCAAGCATGGAAGTATTTGATCTCTCTAAATAAAATGAATTGGACACCTACATGAGTAGAGAGGTTCTAGTTCCATACGAAGATGAGGCTCAAAGCCTTACACAAGAATAACTTGATCAAGGCCAAGAAGATCATTGTTGATTCAATCACGGATCAACTTATACCACAAGTGTCTTCCCTAAAGACACCGAAGATGTTTGATTCCTTGATAAAGCTATTTGAAGATAAGAAATTAAATTATAAGATGGCTTTGAGAAAACAGTTGAAGAATGTGAAGATCTAGAATGCAGAACAACTTGAAGCGGTAGAAGAAGAATGTATGCCAGAAGTAAGTGATTACTTTCAGCTTGACTAATAAGAAGAGAAGAAGAAGATGGGAGCAATTGAAGATCAAGCTCTCACCATTAAAATAAGATCCCTCAAGCGATGAGGAATATGAAAAACTCAATTCTTGAAGAACCTCTTATTCATCTTATCATTTGGATAAGAAATGACGATTTCATGAATGAAGAAGATGATAAAGCAGAATGATCAAGATGGAGTCTACCCACGAAATAAATAAAAGATAAGTATTAAGTTTCCATTTCATGATATTGTTTTGTTATACATTTGATTATATTCAGTTCATGTGTTATGCATGATAGATTGTTTACATTAATACTACTAATATGCATGTGATGGGTAAGTAGCTCATGGCGCTATACAAATCTCCAGTGCTACTTATCAAACCTCTTTGCTGACATATTGGATTAGTGCACAATCTCAATGATGTCATGGTAGAGATGGAAGGCGTCTAGAAAGTTTCTGTGAGATATGGATGAATGTTGTATTGGATAAATAGTTGCATGATACATAATAATTTGTCGTTATGCATATGTTTCATGAAATAGTTCTAACCATGCAGCTGGTGCATTTGAATTGTAGGAAAGGTCCCATATAACCTCCTACAAGAAGGATGAGACTTGTTCTGAAGAACACGTGATGACAATTCAAGATTCACTGCAATAAAATCTAAAGCTCCCAGGTTCAGAGACACCATGACGGAAGAAAGAGCTTCAGAGTGTGGTAGATCCACCTCAAAGGATGAAGACCACCATGGGTACGAGAGATAACTCAAGATGAAGAAAATAATGCTATGAAAGAAGCTATGATCAAAGAATACTAGTTGATAATGGGGAATGATGTATATGATATGATTTTGAGACATAAAGGGAAGTACGTAGTATCCTCCATATGGATTTACAAGAACAAGTGTACAAAGCAAGGTTCATGATTTGCCTAAGAAAGAATATACCATGACATGACATACTCTATTGACTAATATATATCAAGCATAGAACCACCTGTACAGAATGAAGAGGGAAGATGATACTCCACTCCAGGGAGAGTGACTATAGAAGATATTTGAGTTCAACATGGTACGACATGATGGATAGCTTCATGATGGATCAAGAATTTACCAAGAGTAAAGTGGGTTCCAACCTTCAAGGTTGAATGCAGAAGACTAGGATATGTTGATGACCTGACAAGACAAACTCATGGAAGATGTTATGATGAAAGAATACTAGAATGATATTTGGGATATAGTACTCAAACCAAAAAGAAAGAATGTGGTATCTTCCAAATGGATTTGCAAGATAAAATATGTTGCTGATAGAAGTAAGGAAAGACTTGTGGCTAGAGGTTTCTATCAGAAAGAGGGAATTAATTCTGAAGAGACACTTACTCTAGGAAATAAGGTACACTTTATTTAGAACTATCCTGGTAGTTTCTTCCATGATGAAGTAAAGAAAAGCCTTCCTTAATGGAATGATTGATGAAGAGTTTTACATCGAATATTCACAAGGAATTGAAGTTGAAGATAGATGGACTCACATATGCAAGTTGAAGAAGGCCCTCTATGGCCTGAAGCAAGCTCCCAGAGCTTGGTGTGGAAGAATAGATAGTTTCCTAATGAGCATGGGCTTAGCCAAGGGTAAAGTCGATCCTAACCTTTACTACAAGGATGTAGAAGATGAACCTGTCATCCTGTTATTATATATGGATGACTTATTCTTGACAAGGAATGAAAAATAGGTAATAGAAAGCAAGAAGAAATTAGCAGAAGAATTTGAGATGAAAGACCTTGGGTTAATGCATTATTTCCTAGGTCTGGAAGTATGGCAAAGTTCAGAAGGAATATTTCTCAACCAGGGAAAGTATGCGGTAGAGATATTCAATATGTTGGAATGCAAAGCCATGGCCACACCCATGGACTCCAACCTGAAGTTTTTAGTTGAGGACTCATAAGAGCTAGTGGATGTGACTCATTACAAACAGATCATTGGGTCATTGATGTACTTATCAAATACCAGACCAGACATTTGTTTTGCTGTGAACACCTTAAGTCAATATCTTGTTCAACCAAGATAGGTTCACCTAGTAGCTGCAAAACATGTGATGAGATATCTGAAAGGGACTATAGAATTTGGTCTATACTATGATGGAAACCATGACTACAGATTGTATGGATATACAGATGCATATTGGGCTAGAAGTATCTCAGATAGGAAAAGCACATCAAGTAGATGCTTTTGTTTGGGGTTTGCTATGAGTTCATGGTTTAGCAGGAAATAGTCTAGTATTTCTCTTAGCATGATTGAAGCAGAATACATAGCAGATTTCTCTGCTAAGTTATGAAGTCATATGGCTTTGAAAGTTGATATCAAGTCTCTTTGAACTGAAGATGGATACTACAATGATTCTATGTGATAACCAGATTTGTGATGACAGAGAACCCTGTGTTCCATCGTAACACATAGAAATCCGGTATTTCTACATATGAGATAAGATGCAGATGATGATGTTTAAGTATTCCCATACTGAAGATATAGATGATGTTTCAGTATTTACATACTGTAGATGTAGATGCTGGTGATTCCATATTTCTGTACTGAATATAGAGATGATGATGCTTTCAGCATTTCTATACTGAATATATAGATGATAATGCTTTCAGTATTCACATACTGTAGGTATAGATGGTGATAGTTTAGTATTCACATACTGAAGATGTAGATGATGATGGTTTGGTTGCTGATGTGCTAACGAAGGCTCTATTTCGAGTAAAGTTCGAACACTTTCGAGACAAGCTTGGTGAGGTTCGAAAGAACCTTCCTCGAAAGGGGGAGTAGTAATGTTGTGGTGGGATTGTATAATCCCTGGGCATCTTCCCTAAAGTGATCCAGTGACCTCATTCCTCAAGAATGAAGAGGGATTGTATCATCCCGAGACATCTATCCAAAAGTGATCCGATGACCTCGGTCGTCAAGAATGAAGTGGGATTGCATCATCCTTGAACTTCGGTTCAAAATGTATCCGGAGGTCTCGGCCCCTGTGAATGTGGTGGGATTGCATCATCCTTGAACTTTGGTTCAAAATGTATCCCAAGGTCTCAGCCCCCGTGAATGTGGTAGGATTGCATCATCCCTAAAATTTGGTACAAAATTTATCCGGAGGTCTCGGCCCCCGTGAAAGTGGTGTATTTCATCATCCCTGAAACTCGATTCAAAATGTATTCGGAGGTCTCAACCCCTATGAAAGTGGTGGATTGAATCATCCCTGAACCTTGGTTCAAAATGTATCCAGAGGTCTCGGCCCCCGTCAAAATGGTGGATTGCATCATCCCTGAACCTCGGTTCAAAATGTATCCAAAGGTCTTGGCCTCCATGAAAGTGGTAGGATTACATCATCCCTGAACCTCGGTTCAAAATGTATCCAGAGATCTCAGTCCCCATGAATGTGGTAGGATTGTATCATCCTTGAACTTCGGTTCAGAACGAATACGGTGACTTCGGTACTCAAGAACGTTTGTTGATCCCGTAATTCCTAGAGGAAGGATTGTCTAAGTTCCACATATGTGTTGATCCCGTAATTCCGAAAGGAATGATCGTTAGTAACTTCGTAAAGACCTAAATCCCATAATTCCGAAAGGAAGGATCATTGAATTGATCCCGTAATTCCAATAGGAAGGATTGTCTGAGTTCCACAGATGTGTTGATCACGTAATTCCAATAGGAAGGATTGTCTGAGTTCCACATCTGTGTTGATCCTGTAATTCCAAAGGGAAGGATCGTTAGTAACTCCATAAAGACCTAAATCTCATAATTCCGAAAGGAAGGATAATTTAATTGATCCCATAATTCCAATAGGAAGGATTGTCTGAGTTCCATAGATGTGTTTATCCCGTAATTCCAATATGAAGGATTGTCTGATTCCACAAATGTGTTGATCCTGTAATTCTGAAAGGAAGGATCGTTAGTAACTCCGTAAAGACCTAAATCCCATAATTATGAAAGGAAGGATCATTAGTAACTCTGTAAAGACCTAAATCCCATAATTCCAAAAGGAAGGATCATTGGCAACTCTGTAAAGACCTAAATCCCGTAATTCTGAAAGGAAGGATCATGTTGATGTTTTAATGATGTTGATGTTTTTATGATGATGATGATGTACTGATCGAAAGATCAGAGTGTGATGATGATGATATTTTGATGTTTTCATGATGATGATGTTTTTATGATGATGATGACGTACTGATCAAAATATCAGTGTATGATGATGATGATGTACTGATCAAAAGATAAGAGTATGATGATGATTATGATGTACTAATCGAAAGATCAGAGTGTGATGATGATGATGTACTGATCAAAATATCAGAGCAGGATGATGATGTACTGATCAGAGTATGATGATGATGATGTACTGATCGAACAATCAGAGTATGATGATGATAACATACTGATCAAATGATCAGTATGTGATGATAACGACGTATTGACCAAAAGATCAGAATATCATGATGATGATGCTGTTCAAGAATTGAAGTATGATTATGGTGCTGATCATGATGTTACCGATCATGTTGCTGATCGAAAGAACAAAATGCTGAAGAAGTTGTTGCTGATCGAAAGATCAAAGTACTAAAGATGTTGCTGATCGAAATGTTGAAGATGTTGTTGCTGATCGAAAGATCAAAGTGTTGAAGATGTTGCTGATCAAAAGATCAAAGTGTTGAAGATGTTGCTGATAGAAATGTTTAATATGTTGTTGCTAATTGAAAGATCAAAGTGCTAAATATGTTGCTGATCAAAATGCTGAAGATATTGTTGCTGATTGAAAGGTCAAAGTGCTGAAGATGTTGCTGCTGATTGAAAGGTCTAAGTGCTGAAGATGTTGTTGTTCGAAAGGTCAAAGTGCTGAAGATGTTGCTGCTGATTGAAAGGTCTAAGTGCTGAAGATGTTGTTGTTCGAAAGGTCAAAGTGCTGAAGATGTTGCTGAAGGTGTTGCTGATCAAAAGGTCAAAGTGTTGAAGATGTTGCTGATCAAAAGGTCAAAAAATGTTGATGCTGATCAAAGAGTTGTTGTCGTTGAAAATTGAAGACAAAGACTATATGATGTTCAAAAGCTTCCAATGATTTATAGATGTGTTACCCTGATGATGTTGATGATGTCCTCTCCTACTATTTTTGTTGTTGTTGTAGAATACCCTTCTCAATAAGGGGGAGTGTTGAAATATTGTAACTTCGAAGAATATTCTATATGTATCTTTTGTGATCCCCGATGGTCCTATCGGGAGAACCACTTATATTATCTTGTACCCTGATGCTTCTAATCAGAAGAAATAATAAGATTCATGAGGTTGTCCCCTCTAATTGTAAAGGTGGGTCATTAGCACCCCATTGTGGTTACTTGAACCTACATGTGTAACTCGAGCCTACATGATTAACTCGAGCCTACATGTCGGATGAGTTAATTGAAGTGAATAGATGAATATAAATAGAGGTGTAGCTCTCCTCATTGGTGACACACACACTCACTTGAGTAGCGCACTTGTGGAGGAGAGAAGTAGCTGGAGAAGGAGGAGGATCAGGTTTTTGATCTCCTTGTTGGTTTTATCTTTTACCTTTTTGGGGCATCTATATTGAGGAAGATTTTGCTGGGTTTTTCCCTTTACGTTTTTCCTAGGATAAATCTATGTTGTTCTTGTGATGTTGTTTCTTTCAGTGATCCTGTGTATATACTTTTGTTATGAAAATGAAATGAAATACTAATGTCTTAGCTAAGAATATGAAAAGTTAATAGTTGGGGCTACGACTGTGGTTGTTGTTTGGGTGCAGCGGTGCTGGATGAGAGCATGCACAAGTACGCAGTCTCATTTGGTGTCGATGGTGGTGACTCTAAGGGGAAAGAAGCCATCATGGTGGTATCAGAAAACAACCCAAGGCCCACATTCAACAATGGGGAGGCTGGTATGTTGTCAACCATGGTGTTGACCACAGGGATAATATTGGCATGTGTGGTCATCCCTTGCGGATCAATGGTGTTGATCGTAGGGATAATGTTGGTAGGTTCCATTAGCCCTTGTGAATCGTGATAAGTCAGTTGGTCACCCGTCACGATTTTCCCTTTATGGGGGAACATCATGAGACGAAAGACAGTTGATGCTACAACTCTCATGGCATACATATAACTTCTTTCAAGGAGAAGCTTATAGTCCAATTGAGCATTGACAACCTCTATGTCAATCAGAACTATGTTCCTAGCTAATGTGATGGGGACATGGGGGAGGATTCTTTGGGATTTAGTGGGATGGCCATCATAAGCCCGCAGATTTATGGAGGATGGCTGTAGAATTGGGGATCCAAGTTTCTGCCAGACTAGGGTAGACATAATGCCCGTGGATTCCCCCTCATCCACTATGCACTAGTGCATGACCTAATTTCAAATAGACATTGGGATTTGGAAGGCAATGGTTGATGGCAATTGTGGTTCTCCATTCTCCATGTTGAATGCGATCAACTTGGAGTCACAGGGATCCACGACACCAAGGGAGGCCAGTAAGGATTTCTGCTATGTTGGGAAAGTTTTGAGTACCTTAAGAGAGGACATGGCAGTAAGTGTTTGGGCCAAATCATCCACTATGTTATAGCTAATAGCATCTCTATCCATGGCGTTGTTGGAAACCTAGCATATGGGGGGACATAGAAAACGAGGTAATTGAAGAGGTGCATTGGTTGTTTTAGACTTAGATGTCACTGATGTGTCAGTGGGTTTGGTGTTGATTTCGTACTAATTTCGTCTAGTTTGAAGATTGACCTCTTTATTTGTCATAGCTAGTAGGGGGTGGACACCTGTTTCTGTCGTGGGAGGTGCCCCTGGAGCATTGGGATTGGGTTGCGGAGGGGGTGTGGTTGCCACCAATCCTTGGACTGGTAATGGGTTTTGGAGCACCATAGGAGGAGGTCCTTGTGGTTCCAAGTTGGGTTGGGCTTGGTCCATTGTATTGGTGGCATGTTGAACCTTGTTTCTAATGGATTTTTTAGCGTGACCCATGAAGGGACACTCAAATGTGTAGTACCCGTAGACCTCACATAGTGTGCACGGTTGGTTTTTCTGCAATGGAGCATTGCATCTTGGTGCATTTGGTTGTTGAGGATTTTGAGCTGGCTGGTTTGTTGTGTCATTGTTGGGAGGATTTGGTTGTTGAATTCCTCCCTGTAGTTGATTGTTGCCTTGATTCTGGGTTCAGTTATTCCTGGCTTGCCCTTGTTGGTTATTGGGGGCTGGCTGGTTGGGACGGTTTTGTTGTGCAAACACCTGTCCCAATGGAGTAGGTGGAGTAGGGGTGGGGGCTTGGACAACTTGCACTAGTGGCGCATAGTAGATTTGGGTGGGTGCCAGTGCCACAAACATGGAAATTTGTCCCATGCATTGTTGTGTTGGCCAAGCCAATGCCTGAGCCTGCTGCGGTGGCATAGGTTGTGTGTAAGAAGTTGTGGCTCCGGACTGGGACATCATTCTTGCATAGTCTAGAGATTGGTTTTGGTAGGAAACACTAGCAGTGTTGCTTGGTTGTGGTGGTATTGCAGGTGGTTCCTAAAAGTGCTGTGGTTGGTGAGAGACAGAACCTATGATGCCCTCTGTAGCATGGGATGCCCCTGGTGCATCTCGATAGGAAGTGGCCCCACGGGGATCATCTGGAATGACAATGTAAAGGTATCTAGACTATGCATAGATCATATCAAACTATTGGGCTTTCATAATGGCCTCCTCTTTGGATTAGGGAAATTGAGATGAAATGTCCTTTGCTATAGGTGGGAGCAAAGTTTTAAGGAACCAATCCAGGAAGGTCTTGTCATCAAGTTGGATCTTACACAAACTATGGCGTCACCACCACTCATGGATGTGGTCAGTTATGTGGTTCGTAGTATTCTGGTAGCAATATAACAAGATATCCACCCCTTCGTCATATCTAATGGGGAGTTGGAAATATTGCAGGAACATTAAAGCCAGGGAGTTGAAATCTAGGTACTTGGCTTGTGGTAGCTCAATGTACCACTTAGATGCAACACCTATGAGGGTGCGTTGGAATGGTATTAGCCTGATTGAATCATCTATGATGCTATTTGATGAGCACCATAGATGAAACATCATGATGTGGTTTTTGTGGCACTCCCCTACCTTCCCTTCAAACTTGGGAATGGCTGAGGGAAGTTTGGTTGGCATGGGAGGCTAAAATGTTTAATGGCAGATAGGGTCATTTTTCAACTAAGCCAAATTAGGAAAGTTGAGATGTGCCATGAAAGGAAGGTTTGACCCTAGGTTGATGTGAGATGGGGCAGCCATAGTGGTGGGGTTTGCAGGTGCATAATGCATCTGCATAGCTGGGGGTACTTGGCACAATTGTGGATGGGCCAATGCCCGCAAGTGTTGCGGGTGGGATAGATTGAATGGTTAATATGGGTGGTGGTAGATGGCTTAGGACAGTTTTCATAACCATGTTGGGGCCACCTGCAGGGTTGTTGGTGATATTTTGTGGCATGTACATGGGTCCACTAGCAATTGCTATGCCAAAAAATTGATCCAGGTTCAGACCAGCCATGGGGCTTGATGGTGCAGTGTGCAGATCTGGTTCAGACTGATATGGGTATGAATCTGAATCAGAGGCTGTGTGGCCTTTTGATGGTGTGGAAGGTTGTCGAGAATGGTCTCGATGATGTCATTTTAATGACCTGAACTGTGGTGGTTCAACTCTTAGGCGTGAGGAAGAGCATGAGGGATCAATCGTGTCAAATTTGTATGTCAAAATGGTCGTAATGATTTTTTGGACCCTGGTTTCAATGGCTTCCTATTGGCTGTAGGTGGTCACTCGGCCACCAAGACTGCCAGAAGACAATGCTTGGATTTTTCCTCACAGGAGTTTTACTCAATCAGTGGGGGTCGTTGCTCGTTTTGCTTGGCAATTCCTCTTTGCATCCAACTACTTTGGGGTTCCCGTGGTACTCCTCACAATGAGTTTCTGGGTTGAGCCCAAGTACTTCCCATGGTTAAGGCAGTTAGGAACTTATGTCCTCAAAGACTGCATATGTTTAACTTAGTGTAAATTGTAAATTTTATTGGCTCACTCAGCGTCATGAACTAAGTTGGGTTGATTTATATGGTATGGTGTGTATGTATTTTTTTTTTCTATTATATCCAATGGTTGCTTAAATGGTTTATGAATATTTCATAGAGTTCATAACTTTGTGAATGAAAAGCAGTAAATAGTAATCAGAAATTTTTTAGACATGTACCATTTGTAATCCTGAACTATGATAGCCTGACTAAGTGACTATCTTGCACCTATATTTCTATTCAACCAGGAGAGGGTGTTGGGCTGTCAACACAATGGGACTATGCCCATTTGTAGATCCACAAGTCACCCCATGGATGCAAGGTTGGTCAATAGGGAGGATGCTGAGCGTGGTGAGAAGCCCTCCTTCTCTACCCCCTCTACCTTCCAATTCATCCGTTTTTACTGGATTCGAAAAATAATAGTTGAAGTGCCTATTACTATATGAGCTTCACCCTTTGTCTTATCCTAGAATACCCCAAAGGGTGATGACTGGGTAGAGGAGGAAGGGTTAGGAAAGATGTTGATTTTAAGTAAATTTTAATCAAGCTATGTTCATTAACCCATTAATCATTGATTTACACTTTGATTTACACAAGCTTTGTTATGTAAATGAAATGAACATAAACAGAAATAAAAACAATTTTGGTGGATAGAGGCAGATGTGCCACACTGACAGTCCTTAACTTTTAAAAAATCAAACTATGAGTGACAGATCACACTTTTTGAGTCAAATGTGGCGAGGGGGTCACCAAATTTTTCCAGAAACAGGCAAGGGGGTCGCTTAGAATTTGTAGACAGAAGCAGGCTGACTTTTGGAAAGGGTTCACACCTTTTGGGGCTAAATAAGTGACCTGGTCACACTTGTGAGGCTAGAATGAGCAACCTGGTACCCTCTTTGGGCCCGATAAGAGAAACCTACTTCGAAAACTAAAAATGTTTTGACCCTAAGTCAGATCCGGTTGACAGTAACCTGTACTGTGGCCAAATGGACTTGGATTTTCCTTAAGGAGGCTCGGCAGTAACTGGAAATGGAAATAAATAGGAACCTAAGCTAGATTTTTACAGAAAATTAAACTACGGAAAAAAACAGAACTAAAACCTAAAACTTTGAAAAATAAACCCAGGGATCCTGTGGGATCGCCCTGGTATGGTCGTCAGTTCTGTAGCAGGTATTTCTCCCTTACTACAGGGCAGGAATGGCTACCTTCCGTTTATCGAATGGAAGGGTATAGTTCCTAGTGGTGGATGTAAGGAAAAACAAACAGAACAGAAAATGAAATGAAATGGAAGAAACCCCTCTACACACAAGGTTAGGGTTTAAACTCCATGGCCCTGCATACAACTGTTAGAACCAAAATACCTACAAAAACATATTAAGCAATGAACCTGAACAAATACTATTAGAAAAACTACAAACTACTAAAGCAAACAAAGAAAACAACACAGGTATACCTTCTGGTTGGAATGGGCCACCATGCCCTAGCTGGGAGAGAAACTCTCTTGGAAGGGGGAGCTATGGCTCAATGGAAGGATGGAGGAGAGGGAGAGTGAATGGCTTGAGAGGAAAAATGGTCTTAAGGCACTCACTTCAGAAGCATAACAACAGCAAAGGGAGGAATGTCTTGAGAGTGACCCCCACCCCTCTATTTATAGCCTTTTTAGGGTTCTAAGCCCCTAGTCAGAGCTTTTAGCCCCTTTTTTAGGTTTTTAGCCCCTTTCTTTTACAATTTAGCTCCTTTTAGGGTTTTAGGCTCCTTTGAGGGGTTTTAGCCCCTAGGAGAGCTATTTAGGCTCTTTTTAGGGGTTTTTAAGCCCTTTTTATTGTTTTAAGCCTTCTTGAGGGTGTGGGGGTCAAATGGGGTAAAATGAGGGTTGTGCATGGGTGTCCTTGGGTGGTGTAGGCCAGCTAGAGATGCGTGAGGGATTTTTTGGGTTGACAGTTATCATAATATGGAATTGAAAATCTTTCCCTCTACATTTTTAAGTTTGTATTATGTTGTGTGTTTTATGCTTGTGCAAATGAGGAATCCTTGGGAAAATGAAGTTGAGTGGAATGGTCCATGGTCATACTCTTCACCTGAATAGACAGACAGGATAAAGCACAAGTTGAAATACACTCCTCTGGCAAAAGATGGGATTTTCTGGATGTCATGGGAAGATTTTAAAATAAATTTCAGATCTATATATCTAGATACCATCTACAACAATAACCACAGGAACGAGTTGAAAATTTCCATTAGGATCTAAAAGAATTAGGTGTTCATTACCACATTGGTATAGATATAATTGGGTCTAGATTTTCCTTCCATAGTTGGATTTAATCAACTCTGCTATGTTACTAGCTTCAGCAGCACACTTGTACTACAACCTCCTGAGGAACTCGGGTCCTTATATTTGTCTGCCCTAAATTTTATAATGATATGTTACATTGTTAAATGGATTTCTGTCATTAGGGTCTTGGTTTGTTGATTGTGCTTTGCCAGGTTGGGGGAACAAGGTATCTGACATAGCCCTCACCATGGTTCAAGTTCTACCAAGTAACATGGATGTGATCTAGTGCATGCAACAGTAGTAGGAAAGATACACCACTCATGGCTTCTAAGCCAAAATCAATTGAACTGAATGGTGTTAATAGATATCTCATAACACCAACAATGGTTGGGGCTAGGTGCAAGTTTTTGGCAACTTTGATGGAGTAGATAACCCACTCATGGATTTTAAGACAAATCCAACAACAACTAGGGCTAGTGGAAGTTCTAGGAAAGTTTGGTGGAATATATACCCCACTCATGACTTCAAAGCTAAATTAAAATGAATTGATCGGTGCAAATGGCTCCACCATAATCCCAATTTTCGTAGGTATAAGTTTAATCATGTGAGTCAAAATGGTGTAGCCTAAAAGAAAATGGTTGTTCCATGATGAAAAGGATAATATCTGATGGAGGGAATAATTACTATAAAATGGATTTCAATAACAAACTAAGTAATTAAGATGAAATAAAACATGGTAAGTCATAATAATGAATGTTTTGTTTTTCAAACTTTTCCTTAATATAAGTTTTTCCAGGAGTTTATCGATCCCTTCAAAAATTTGGCCAAGGGTTCAAATTTGGCATGTATTTTAAAACCAGTGAGTCTAGTGTCACACTTGTCTATCCTATTGCATGAACGCAAGAATCTACCCAATCACTATGGTTTTTTTCAGCAGACAAATTTAGAACTAGTTGAGACATTTTGACTCTCATACCAATCACTAGATCCCTCGACCCAAAAGATAAAGGAGGATTTCAAACTCTCTAACCTTGACAAGATAGATTTGGATTGGATTGAAGCGATTATTCCATACTCCTTGTTAAATTTGGACATTCAATTATCCCCTAACTAATTGGAGGACTAGAAAATTCAATCAATGGGCATAGGTGGTAGTGACACAAACATGTGCTAGACACCCAACCTAATAAACTTCAAAGACTCAAGCCCAAACATTATACCTAGATATTCAGAATTTGTAGAGTGTGGAAAGTTGGAAACCTTTGGTGGAGCTGAAAATTATAACTTTGTTTGGTCCTTCATCTTGGGTTGGGTTGTTATTGGCCATAGACTAGATCTTATAAACATTACATCCTCTGTGTTTGTTCTGTCAATATATTGAAATCCTTAAGAACCTATTTTGGTTTTTTTTTTCCAAGTGAACTTGGAAGTCTCAAAATCATGCATCCATCTCCTCTCCACTCCCTTTTCATAAAATCCTGCCATGTTAAGGGATCAATTACACTGAATTGTCGAGTTTCAACTTGCCTCACAACTCATTACAATTGAAATTTTGTTTTTAATCTAGAAATACACTAAATGAAATTTTATTTAAATCCCAAACAAATAAAGTTTTTTCATGGGTCAACAACATGTATATTTAACATCCATAGCTTTGATAGTTACAAGCAAGTTATGGTGCCTCTGTATTAATATCGAAGCACCTAATATTACCAAGATTGCAACTATACGTTGGACACCAGTTGCTTACCCTAGATTTACATCAAGAACATATTGTATGAGTATTTGGGCACTTCATCAGGAGAAACTACTGCTCATTTTGCAGTGCTTGTTATCATGTTGCTCCCACTATGGTAAACAAAACCCTAACGATTGATCACAAGATACCCGAAATGCACCAAACTGCCCTCCACTTCACTGGTCTCAAGATTCATTCAAGGTTGCTTGGAAATACCCAAGGACATCTTGAGTATTGATAACTCTTTATTTATAAGAGGACATAGGCCTGGAGCATTTATAGTTTCAGAATAGGCCTAAGTGCTTCCAATGAGCAGTTTTGAGAACTACCAAGTGCCAATCCTATTACCCTTGATTTTATTATGCCTCAAATATGTTGCCCTGAAAACATGGTGTTGTTTTATGTGTGATCACCTATCCAATGTGCACCCAAAATTAAATAGAATTCTTCCTTGATTTAGAATGATAATTGTGATAGAGCAGAGTATGCGTTAACACTAGCGAAACAATTCTTATTGCTACTAGACCAAAGGAGAAGAAATTAGAAATTGATCATGGCAAGAGCCTTAACAGAAAGCTAGATTTTTCCCAAAATATCAAATAAAATGAACCTTAGATTTATACCTTTGTTCTTGTAAAAGTAAGTCTGCATCATAAAACAAAAATGATACAAAGAAAAGTCTGAGAGAGAGAGAGAATGAATTAAAGCAAATATTATATCAAAACAATAATCCCACCCTGGAGGTTTTGCTTCCTGTTCATATCCCAGAGGGGAAGGAGAAATTGATGGAAACAGAGGTGAGAATGAGAGGTGCACCTATGCTTGTTGAAGCCATTCAATGCCAGGGCACTTTTTTCCTTTCTCTACTTACTTCCCATCACTGAAAATCCAAATGATAATTACAAAAAATAAACTGTGTACCCAATGAATTGTCACAAAAGAACCTGTGAAAACCCAATGATTTTTCACAAGAAAAAACCGTCTACACCAAAAGAATATTCACACAAAAAAACCTTATATACCAACAAAATTTTTTTATAGAAAAAAACCTTATATACATAGTGACCTTCATAGAGAAAACCCTATATCCCCAATACATTTTTCAACAATATAGAATCAAATGATTATTAGCTGAGACTGTAATTTAATTATTTCTCTTCACTACATAGATACCCAACTATTTTTGACAGATATCAAATATACCCAATTGGTTTTTATATATACACCTTTATACAAACCCTAATGATGTTGATAATAATGGAGGGAAGTAGGCCTTCCTTTTTAGTTATAGGCCAGCAAAGAGCCCATGCATTGCAATGATCTGATTCATGCTGTCATAGGCACTATCCCATTGTTCTCAGCATCACACCACCCATGTTTTTTTATGGCCCGACCCCTTATATGACCATATGAGAGACTACTAAGATGAGTGCTCTTCCAAATTAAATATCTCAAAAGAAGGCACATCACAAAGATGTCGATAATTACATGAGTTTTGTCAGTGTTCACAGACCTGACAATATGGGCAATGGATTTCCATATCTCTCTGGAGTATGTATTGTGCCCTATCTCCATGTATTGTGCTATAAAATATATCCAAATATCTATACTATGCTACGTCACAGTAGCACCAGAGCCAAGGGAGATCACAGAGGCATTGGTGCTGTGAGGGCACAAACCAGAAGCAAGGATCAAACTGCTACCAAGACTGCACACATCTTGAAGCATGCCACAGATTTTGACATAGACGGATGAACATACAACTTGGTTCACATTACCAGTAGAAACCCTTCACATCACCTTGTCATCCTACTCAAGCCCACTATTATTTAATTTTGTTAAACACATTACAAATTTACAAGTTAATCTATATTTTGTTCTTTATTTTTCTTCCAGAATTGTCAATGAAGAAAAATGTCAAATCTAGATCACTAAACTAGTAATATATATATATATATATATATATATATGTCAATTGAACAATACAAAGACTATGATTTTAAAACAAACATTACATAGTGAATGTAACTCCCTTGATTGACTACTTAACAAATCCTTTATGACATTCCATGCCAATGTAACCTCTACTAAAAATTCCTGCCAAATTTAAATGAGTTGCTAGATTCTATGGTGACAATGATATTTTTTTTAAATATATATTTGTCAATTGAACATTACAAATACTATGATTTAAAAAAAAAAACATTACACAGTAAAATGTAAATCCCTCGACTGACTGTTTAACAAAGCCTCTATGAGATTCCATGCCAATGTAACCTCTACTAAAAACTCTCTTCCAAAGTTAAATGAGCTTCCAAATTCTATGGTGACAATGATAAAGAGCATGTCATTGTGCCTACTTTATTTTCTTTCCTCTTCCTAATTTCCCAGACCTGGAATTAGATTCTTGCTCCTATAAGAAAGCCATTGATTTCTTATACTTGTCTACTCTCTCCTCCTCTACCAAAGCCCTTTCTCTTGCCTTCACTTCCTACAAAAAGTAGTTATCCTTGCGTAGTTCATGAGCATCACCGTTTTCCTCCTGCTTGATCTGGTGCTCTAGCTTCTTTCTCTATGCCCTTTCTCTGTCAGGATCATAATTTTTTCCATGCACAAAGCTTCCACAAAATTAAAAAATAAGTGCTTATTTTCAGAGACCATTCAATAGAAATAGTGAATTACAATAAGTTTAAAAGTTAAATACAAAAAATATTGACTATTTCTAACAGAGGCAGGTCATCTATTCCATCTTGCAAAATACATGATTCTTGTGCTTGTTTGAATACTTTGGCTGTCAAAATATAAGAAAAGAAATAGATGGAAGATTAAAGATTGGAAAGGATGCAACTAGCGTTGAATTATCCTCTGTGCCTACTGGCACGTATATTAATTAATGAATATCATCAATATCAGTGTTAAATACCTCTTATGCCATGTCTTTCTTTAATGCTGATGTGTTTGTGGTGTACAGACTATGCATTTGACAAATGCAATGCAATCAGAATCTTGCAGTATTTAGTTTCATATCCCATCGAAACACCCATTTAAGAGTTGATCATATTGATTAAGTTTAATATCCAAGAGCATACCTAGATGTAGTTTATTCACCTATGGTCTACAAAATCATTTAAGGAGGGAAATTATTTTCTTTAAACCTAAGACCATTTATGAGCTTAATTAAGGGCGGGTGCTTTTTTACTGTGCCGACAGGGTTGGAGTAAACAAGGGAGCATTTATTAATCTCCCAGCATCCCATCTTCTCTTGTCCCAGCCGTTAGCAATGATTTCCTTCCTCCCAACCTAAACTTCTCTTCTACTTGCTTCCAGCCTATGAAAAAAACACCAACACAATGTTCTACTCCCTACTTATTTATGGTTGGGACAGTATACAAAGTGAAATACATTATTTTTAAGTCTTCTGTCATTCGTTTAAGCTCTTCAATTGAATTTTGTATTTCTAGATTGTAGAAAACGCAGGCACACAACTAAAAGTTACCATAAGTTTAAAAATTTGTCCAAGGAACAATTTAATAGACAATGGGATTGAGAAGCTACTAGTTTTCACTAGAAACTCATCCAAAATAGTTTGCAATGTTCTGTAAAAGCATAATTAATAGGTAGATAAGATACTATAATATAATTTTAATAATGTTCAATGAACTACAACAAAAGTGGGTCATTGGGACTAAAATAGTACAATCAGTGTAATACATAGTGGGACTACACAAGCAGTTCCTATAGCTACACTAATGACAACATGAAAAGGTCTACGATATAAGAGAAAAGCTACAAAGAGATAAGATACTAGCTCAAAGAAAGAAATATGCAGAGACATAAAATGAGTACATTTGAAAAATCTCATCAATAACATATCAACTTGTTCTGGAACTATAGCCCAAAACTGATAGATAGTAGAGAGAAGAAGTTATCTCCTCATTTGTAATCACCATGAAAGGAACAACAAACTTAGAGATAATTTAATAGGATGTACTCTAATGAGAATTAACTGCACAATGTACTCTTTGCAAAGATTAGGTAATTTGTACAAAGGTGACTACAATAAGATGCATTCTTCTAAGCATAAAACCATTAATGCATACTTTGCATGTGCAACAAAAATCAGTGTAGGTCACACTATACTTAATTAGTGATATCCTACAGAGATCTATGGAACAAAAAAATGAGTATGTCACTATACTGAATTAGTGATGTCCTACAGACTTGTATATCAGGGTTTAAGAAATTCTAAAAGTGCATAAACTCCACAACACTTGGAAGAAGTGAGTTAAAGTTGCCAATATAAAAAAATGTGTAGGTCACTATACTGAATTGGTGATGTCCTAAAAACTTGTACATCAGGGTTTAAAAAACTATGAAAGTGTATAAAATCCATCACACTTGGAATAAGTGCTTTAAATTTGCCAATATAAAAAACATAAAAAAAGGAAAAATGAGAAAAAATTTATGGTGACAACTTCTCCAAATGGCTACAGTACAGTTAACTATTTCCTCATTTCAAAAATGATCAAAATAACTATTTTCTCATCTCAAAATCTTAATTCTATCATTTTCAATGTTCAATGTTAGTGTAAAATCGGTTATTTTACCTAAACAACCTGTTTTTCTAAGTTTTATGAGCTTGATATGCCAACCAAACAAACAATCCAAGGCTTTCCTTGACAGAGGATTCAAGTTTATGAGTGCTCATATGTACTCGTTGCTATGATTATATTTAATGAGTGCTCATATGTAACTTGTCACTTTAATGGAAGGAACTCATTGCTTTGTGCTAAGGTGTTGGGACACAGAGTAGAGGTCTTGGTACATAATTGATTTCCTCTTTGCCTTTGTCTAAATATGTGCCACAAAACTCAAGTGCAAGCAACTATGAGAAGTAAGAAACTTAGTGCCAGTGCTACATATTTTCATTTATTCTTGCTTGATTTTGATATATTTGATTTCCTATTTATTAACCTAATCCTTTTTTTCATAGGCTGAAGAACGTTGTGTTGAGTTCTCTTCTCCCAGCCGCTAGCATTGATTTCCACTCATTCAATAATCAATTATGCTTCATGTTCATGCACTCTGTAATACTTCTCCAATTCTGATAATTGAAAAGGAACAAATGCATTGTTTATTATCATTTACAAGTATTATTCTCTTTATATTAGTGTGTTTTATGTTCCATTGTATGAGATCTCAACAAGGTAGAACAAGGGTTCTAGCAGCGATGTTGTATAAATGATATATCTTCATATTAGAAAACAAATTATCGTCATTGTTCATATTTGTTGGGTCACTATGATGGGTCATATTAGGGTAATCCTCCTATTTGAATATTCTATACATTTCACCCCTATTGTGAATGGATTCACCTATGTACTAAGTTGATCCTCTTGACAAGTGGGTTAAGCTCACAAACTTACACTAGTATACATTTCACCCCTATTATGAATGGATTCACCTATGTACTAAGTTGAGCATCTTGAAAAGTGGGTTAAGCTCACAAAATTACACTAGTATATATTCTTAATCAAATTTTCGTTAAATTTGCATCCTTGACAATAAACAAAAGAGGAAAGAAGATATGGGAATACAACCCATTTCCAATGTTTTTCCAAATCTTGTGCAATATTGATAGGCTAGATCTCAAACTAATGGCTTTGATAGCCTCAAAAAGATGTGTAACCAATGGTTTTCACATTCTACATGTTTCCCAAGTCTCCCAAAATCCTGATTTCTTGGTTTGCAAAGTGATACTACTGTACTAGCAGATCCTTCACCTCCTACTCTCTCTCTCCTCACAGTACCCAACCTTCCAACTTTATTACCCATCCTTCCAGGAGACTTGAGAAAAAAATTGTTTTCCTCAAAAGTTCTCCTGCATCACCTTTGCACTAACACTTATCAGTTTTGGAATTAATATCAATATGCAAGGAAAATATTTTCCTATTCCAATGCAATTTGAAATGAGTAAATCCTTTCCAATGATCTATGTTTAGAGCTCCTATGTCAACATGGTTCTTTACCTTGTGTACATCTTTGCTAGTAGGTACCCAGTTTGACAACTGGATTGTTCTCTCGTCCATTTGCACTTATCTTTTTAATACCAAGTTTGGAGAGATAGTACAGAATAGTGGTTTTTCAAATATTTGATATTCTTGACACCTTTGTGAGGTGGCATGCTTCCTATAGAAGGTGGCATGTTGATTCCAGATTGTGGTCACATTAACACAATATCCACTTGGAGGAGGAAACATTGATTATCAATGCCAACTTTTGTTTATGTACTCATTCAAAGAGTGTTTAATGATATTGTTATGATTATCCATTCATTTCACACATGATGACAAGAGAGACACTCTCAAATGTAGATAAAATTAAAAACACAGCAAAACAAAATTGCACACAATAAGAATATGGTTCACACTTTATTCTTAGAACTGATATGGATATATATATATATATATATATATATATATATATATATATATGATCATCACATCCCTTTAAAATTAGATCATAATGGACACCTATCTATCTAATTGGGACACATATTGCCAGCTCTCTAACTAATTCAAATTCTTACTGCCAGCTCTGTAACAACCTGCTAATGATACACTTATTCATTTATTTGTAACATTTTCCTTTAATGGAGAAATGCATTCTCTATGATACCTATAATTTCTACATTAACGTACTGTCAACATAAAAAAAACATAAATAACATTCTTCCTAAGATGAACTTTGTAAGCAGTTCTTAGAATAGTAAGACTCCTTCGTGATTCCTTCAAAGTCTCTGTCTTTTGTCAGAGAATTTTGAGAGTTTTTTTGTCTTTTTGTCAACTTGTTCTAAAAACTGAAGTGATAGTCTTTGATGAGAAGTCTCTCAGTTTTGTAAGGTTTTTTATATGGTTTGAAGGTTGGTTCCTATTTTGCTGAAAGCATAACTTTCAGATTGATTTTGTTGTCAGCCTACTTGAAGTAGAAGCCTGGTTTATACAACTTTGATTCGAAATGAATAACAAGTTGCATGTTTTTTTCTTCTGAAAATAAACACTACCTATAAAACTAAGGAGAGTGCCAATGCATTACCGAAGGATATGAGCTCACCCTTGTTTCAATCTGCCTTCTTAATCGAGTTCCTTTGCCCTGAAATATCTCTACATTCCAGTCTCAAAATCATTAAAGTTTAGAAGAATAGAAGGAGAAAAAAACTGTTTGGAAAACCCAAAAACAAAAACAAAAAATTACTGAACCTGAAAACCATTGATAGTTTCTAGAAGTTTTCAATATGATTGAGCAATTACCCAAAATATTTCCAGAACAGTTTTCTGTATCTCAAAGCATTTTGAATATCAGAAACATATTTCTAGCCTTCTAGAAATAGTTTCCAAGTAGAGGGAATTCGTTTCACCCTATGTTATTAAAATCTATCCATAAGAAATCATTTAACATGGTTTTAGGGAGTTTAGATCTAATTAAGATCACAAAATATGAGTAATTATGGACCTGTAACATCCTAACCATATTATGTCAGTATGTTAGCATCTCATAGATTGATTCCGTTAGACTGAGGGCTTGTATCCTGGAAAACCCAAAAACAAAAACAAAAAATTGCTAAAACTGAAAAACCACCGGCAGTTTCCAGAAGTTTCCAATATGATTGAGTAATTACCCAAAATATTTCCAGAATAGTTTTCTATGTCGCAAAGCATTTTGAATATCAAAAAAATATTTATGGCCTTTTGGAAACAGTTTCCAAGTAGAGGGAATTCGTTTCACCCTCTGTTGTTAAAATCGATCCATAAGAAATCATTTAACATGGGTTCATGGAGTTTTGATTTAATTAAGATCACGAAATAGGAGTAATTACGAACCTGTAGCATCCTGACCATATCCTGTCAGTATGTTAGCATCTCATAGATTGATACCATTGGAGTGAGGGCTTGTAGCATTGGAATAGAGGATTGAATGTGATATGTACTCAATTGAGTAATCACTCAGCTATGTGGAACAGAGTCCCCAATAAATAAAAGAATTAAAAGGGATTTTTAATCAGAGGATTAAACATGGTATACCTTACCTCCAAGAATTCTATGCAGTGGCTCTCCAATGTGCCTCCTCCAACATTGCTATGCACTAGAGAAACCCACCAAAAACCCACAACCAGAAAATGATGAAAAAATGCTATGCACCAGAGGACCAACAATGCTATGCACCACAGTGGACAAAAATGGTGAAAAATGCTATGCACCAGAGGACCAACAATGCTACACACCAGAAAAAATGTCCTCGTTATCCAGAAAACACGATGGAGAAAACCCAACTAAAGGCCAGGATGGCTATTTATAATCTTATAGGGAAAGCTGATATATGGTGGCAGGACTTAAAAAGAGTGAAAGCTACAAGAGAGAAAAACATAAATTGGAGCACATTCAAGAAATACTTCAAAAAGAAATTTTTATTTGAACAGTACTATGAAGAAAGGGCTAAAGAATTCTATGAGTTAAAACTAGGTACAATGAATATGAAAGAACTGAATAGTAAGTTTCTAAGTTTGCTCAGGTATGTGCCTTACATTGTGGATGAGAAAACTAAAGTACAATGATTCCTCAGTTTTTTACCTTATCATATAAAGGACAGGATTGAGTATGACAATCCGAAAACCCTAGAAGAAGCCATGATAAAAGCGAATTTTTGTTATGAACAGAATCATAAAAAGGAGAGTATGGCCAACTAGAAGGACAAAAGGAATAAAAATCTTGATTAAAAGAAGGAGTTTGTACCTAATAGAAATTCTAAAAATAATAACACCATAAATTTTCCTAATAATAATTTCCATGGGAATAAAAGTAATTGACAGACCAATCAAAAGAATCAAAAGAATAAAGATTCTGCTAACAATCGTAGTAACTACACAAAGAACTTTGAACGAAAAGAACCCATAAAGTGTTGGGAATTCGATGGTCCACATTATGCCTTAGTCTGTCCCAATTGGAAAAAGACTGTCAGCAATATCCACACAATACAAGAGGAAATGACTGTTGGTGATCTAGTGAGGACAATGCTCAGGATCAATGTAGCAATAGAGAATCAACAAGCAGACTATCAAACTTCCATGGTGGAAGTAGAAGGTAAGATAAATCAAATACCCATATCTATTTTAGTTGATCTAGGAGCTAGTTTAAGCCACGGGGACTTCACTTAGCGAACCTCTCACATAGCACATGCGATCGTGGGATATTGAAGAATACCCTTAATTTCTATAGATATTGACCCAAACTCTTTTTGTTGAAACCCCCTCCCAATACTTAAAACCTCCTCCCCACCCCTTTTTATACCTCAATCCTTATAAACCACCCTACCCACCCCCACCTTAAACCCCTCATCCCCCCCAATACCTACAATATATTGGTTCAATTTTTGATAATTTTAAATCCACAATATGAACTAACATGATAGGATATTGGTCAACAAGTGAAACCCCCGTGGTTTAAGCTATATTTCTCCTAACTTGGTAGAAAAGTGTAAACTTCCAGTTGAAAATTTTGCAAGTTCTTCGTTAGTTCAGTTAGCTACTGGTGCAAAGAGAAAGGTAATTAGCTTTGTAAAGAATTGCGCAGTAACCATGGATCAATTTGAAACTTTTGTTAAGCTCAATGTACTACCTTTAGGTTAATATGATATATTAATTGGTATGGATTGGTTAGAGCAGAATAGGGTGGTCTTGAATTGCTTTGATAAAACCTTTACTTGTATAAATAACGATGAAAAATTAATAAGTGTAAAGGGAATCCCTAGGAAAACAACTGTAAGGAAGATTTCTGCTCTGCAGCTTAAGAGAGTTGTTAGGAAATGTTGTAAGGATTACACAGTAACAATAACCAATGAAGAAAACCTAAACAGCATAGATAAATCAAAATTGGAGGATATACCAGTTCTAAAGGAATATTCAGATGTATTTCTAGAAGAAATTCTAGGAATGCCTCCAAAGCAGGAATTAGATTTTACCATTGAGCTGGTACCTGGTGCAGTGCCCATCTCAAAATCCCCTTATCGGATGAATATACTCGAATTAAATGAACTTAACTCACAGTTAAAATAACTTATTGATAAGAATTACATTAGACCTAGTGTGTCTCCCTGGGGGGCACCTGTCATCTTTGTTAAGAAAAACGACGAAACTCTACGACTATGCATAGATTATCCCCAATTAAATAAGATGACTATCAAGAACAGATAACTATTACCTCACATAGATGATCTGTTTGATCAAATACATGGAGCCATGGTGTTTTCAAAGATTGACTTATGGTCTGGATATCACCAAGTTATAATTAAATATGAAGACATCTTTAAAGCAACTTTTAGGACTCGATATGGACATTACGAGTTTGTCGTTATGCCATTTGGGCTTACTAACGCTCCAACTATTTTTATGTGTCTAATGAATAATGTAATGCACAAATATCTGGATAAATTTGTGGTCATATTTATCGACGACATATTAATTTATTCGAAATCTGAAGAAGAACATAAAGAACACTCAAAAATTGTCTTGCAAGAGTTACGAGAACATCAAATTTTTGTGAAATTTAGTAAATGGAACTTCTTTAAAGATAAAATCCAGTACTTAGGTCATGTGGTGACTAAAGAAGGAATTTCGGTGGATCCCAGAAAGATAAAGGAAATCGAAGATTGGCCAGTCCCAAAAGATGTAACTGATGTCCGATCATTCATGGGGATTACCGGTTATTACCGAAGGTTCATCAAAGGGTTTTATAGAATTGCAAATCTGATAACCTCTTTGCAGAAAAAGGGAAAGAAATTTGATTGGAATCAAAAGTGCAAAGATAGTTTTAAAAATTTAAAAACCTTATTAACCAGCACACAAATTTTAAGAATTGTTGACCCTAATAAAGATTTTATAGTATGTATTGACGCCTGCAATGACGGTTTAGGTGGATTATTGACTCAGGAAGGACATGTCATTGCTTACGAGTCTAGGAAATGAAACAAATTATGCGACCTATGACTTGGAATTAGTTGTTGTCATACATGCTTTAAAGATGTGGCATCATCATCTAATTGGAAGAAAGTTTATCTTAATGATGGATAATAAGGGATTAAAATATATGTTAGATCAACCTAACATGAATGCTAGGCAAGCTAGGTGGCTAGCTTTTCTAAGTGAATATGATTTTGAAATTCAACACATCAAGGGGAAGGAGAATAAAGTTGTTGATGCATTAAGTAGAAATGCAAAGCTGAATTTTATAGCAACCATCAGCACTTATACAATAGATTTGGAAGAACAGCTTAAAACGGGAATAGAACAAGATGAAAATTGCAAAAAGTTACAAGCAAAAGAAAAAGAAAATCTAATAGAAAGTCTAAGTACAGGGTACAACTTGAATGAAAAAATATTATTACTGTATAAAGATAGAATATATGTACCTAATGTACCTAATATTAAGTTATTAATTTTAGACGAAATTCATAAAAATCCTTATTCAGGGCATCCGAGTTATCATAAAACTATAACCATGCTAAGAAAAGATTATTTCTAGCCAAACATGACGACTTAACTGGCAGAATATATTGCTAGATGCTTTGAATGTCAGCAAGTAAAAACTGAACATTAGCATCCAGTGGGGATACTTCATCTTTTTCCTATCCCTAGATGGAAATGGGAGATAATTAGCCTTGATTTTGTTACTGGACTGCCTAAAAATCAAAACTTAAATGACTCCATAATGGTAGTGGTTGACAAATTGAGTAAAGTAGCCAATTTTATACCTACAAAAACCACTTATAAAGCTGTAAATATAGGTGATATTTTCTTAAAACAAAATTTTCGATTGCATGGAATACCAAAGGTCATAATTTTAGACCGAGACCCTAAATTTACAGGTAACTTTTGGAGATCATTGTTTAAAGGATTAAATACCACGTTAAATTTTAGTACCTCTTTCCATCCTCAAATTGATGGACATATTGAAAGAGTAAATCAGGTACTGGAAGATCTACTTAGAATGTATGTAAAGGAGCAGCTAGGTAAATGGGAAGATTATTTACACCTGGTAGAATTTTCTTACAATAATAGTTATCAAGCTTCAGCTAGGTATATTCCTTTCAAAATTCTGTATGGAAGGAAATGTAACACTCCCATCTCTTGGAGTAATCCAGTGGATGGGTTAGTATTAGGACCTGAATTATTGAAATAAATGGAAGTAATTGTAAAGCAGGTACAAGGTAATATGAAAATTGTGCAAGATCGACAGAAAAGTCAAGCAGACCTTAAACGAACTCCAAAGGAGTTCCATGTAGGTGAACATTTTTTCATTAAGGTGAGACCCAAAAATATTTCTCTGAGGTTGGGTAGTTGTGCCAAACTTTCACCTCGATATTGTGGTCCTTTTGAAATACTGTACAGGATCAGACAGGTAGCCTATTAGTTAGCTTTACCACTGAATTTAAGATTTCATAATGTTTTTCACATTTCTGTATTAAAGAAATATGTGCATGATGCTACTCATTTTATTAATTGGAATGATGTGCAGAGGGAACCCGAAGGCAATTTTATGGTGGAACCAAACTGTATCCTCGAACGGAGGGAGATATCACTTCGAAACCGCACCATTGATCAAGTGAAGGTGCAATGGAAGCACCTTAGTTAAGAGGAAGCCACCTGGGAATTGGAAAGTCATATGTGGGATGGATATCTAATTCTATTTCAGGGGAACTCTGAGGATGAGGAATAAATAACATTGAGGACGATGTTATAATTTAAGGGGGTGTGGATGTCACACTAGTACAAGTGATCAATTTTGCCACAGCAAAACGTGGCAATATCCACGGAAAAATGTGGATATTGCCACGTCTAAGTGTTTTTTTTTCCATGGAAACAATTTCATCGCAATAGAGACGACCCCTAATTTGCGTTGTAAGAGCGACAATGTTCTATATTTTGTTAGATGTCTAAGCCGTCGCTATATCCACGCCTGGTCATCTCTGTATCCACGCCTAACCGTCGATGTATCCACGCTCTGGCCGTCTCTATATCCATGCCTGGCCGTCGCTATATCCACATTCTGGCCATCGCTATATCCATGCCTAGCCGTCGCTGTATCCATGCCTTTCCTTCACTGTATCCACGCCTTGCCGTCACTGTATCCATGCCTTGCCGTCGTTGTATCCAGGCTTGGCCGTCACTGTATCCACGCCTGGCCGTCGTTGTATCCACGCCTTGCCGTCATTGTATCCACGCCTGGCCATCGCTGTATCCATGCTTTGTAAAATTTAAAAAAAAAAAAAATGTAAACCCTAGGAATAGCGACGGGGATGCTATACCTGTGACGGGCAGACTAAGCAAACGATTCTTTATTTTTTGATAAAGAAATTAGACTGATAAGCTGGAGGCCACGTCTTTCTTTCATGACTGGGAAAGGTTTTAGAATTCCTCCCCATAGTCTTTACTACACTAGTAATCTCTTCGTATGGATCAGTTCCAATGCCAAAAAAAAAATTGAGTAATATCCTTGATTTGTCATAACAACAAATTATCTTCTTTCCAAAGAGATTTTGAGTTCATTGTTTTCATTTCCTTGCAAATTTGCTTTGGATTATCCTTCCAGTAGTGGAAATAAAATAATATAGATTTTTGTTTTTCCAACACTATCACCTACACTGGTTCTTAAAGGTTAAGCGACGGCAGTGAATTTTAAAAAAAAAAAATACCTCAAAAATACGTATCTTCTCTTCCATGTGCCAGTTTAACTCAACCCGAATCCAAGACTAGGTCAAATCTAACCAGAACAAGGCAGCATTGGCTTGCTACATCAGACTTAAGTCAAAACTTGTGAAACTTGACAATATATGCAAACATGACAAGCTGTAACCAGGTCCACTCACCTGCATGCCTATGTAAACCAAGAACAGGGTTGATCCCAATGCTTGCAACGACAACTTTATTTTTAATCTCATTACAATTTAAACAAATTCAAGAGTACATGCATATTATTATTTCCTTAACTAGGACAAACTTTGAAGGCATTCCCAGGTTTCATAGAAAATATACAGATGGTTTCCCTGTATAACACAAGAAAGCTATCAACATCTAGCACCCAAAACTGAACAGTAGTGTTATCGAGACATCTCATGCCGTTAGAATCATGTACATAGATAGTGTTACAGAGAGACCTTGCAACATTTAGCCAACACTGCCTTCAAGCTTCAAACTCATCAACTTATTTACTTCAGCTGCAAATTCTAGTGGGAGCTCATTAAATACAACCCTACAAAAGCCATTAATAATAGCTGATCAATCCCCCTCTGCTAGAAATAGAATAATTGATCTTCCCCAATTTTTGAGGTACTTGCTTCATGTTCAACACGGGCTGTTGGGTTCTTCACCTGAAAAAGTTTGTAAATATCAGAGACATAAGGGAAACAAATGCAAATCAATATTGTTACTAAATCCTTCTGCATGAATTATACAATAAAATTAAACACCATATACTTAAAACGTGTCATATGGTTGGTAGGAGAAACGCACCCGATCCCAGTTCCGAGTTCAAACTTACTACAAAACTAGGTCAAATCTAACCAAAACAAGGCAGCATTGGCTTGCTACATCAGACTTAAGTCAAAACTTGTGAAACTTGACAATCTATGCAAACATGACAAGCTGTAACTAGGTCCACTCACCCGCATGCCTATGTAAACCAAGAAATCTCCAATCTTACCCATTTTTTGCACATCTTGCAGCAAATTTTTAGACTTTCATGTAGCATCAATGGCACAGATTTTGTGTTCATCTTCTAAGCATATTATCTGTAGGTTAGGGAATAGAATTTGTACTCATTTTCTAACCAATATTCAAGCATATGGGCACATATTTCCACAATATATTTTTCATAATACAATTTTCTATATATTGTGCTCAGTTTCTACGCAAATTTTTTATACCTTGGGCACAAATTTTCACCAATATTGCAGATACGTTGTTTATAATGAAATTATGTTCTACCATACACCTATATAGTGCTCATTTTCTGAGTAAACTTTCTGGCACCACTGAACCAGGAAAGATACAAAGATCAATAAAGTCCATGATGAAAGCAGTCACACTAGAGGAAGTTGAACCTAGAATACTTGTCTGAGTATGGGCATGCACATTATAGCGGTAGCTTTAGAGTCCATTAGAGTGTCAAGTCAAGTTGTGCCATGGACACAGTGCACATGGTAGGGGTAACTTTAGAGTCCATGAGTGTGACAAGTTCAGCTGTGCAAATTGCTTAGTTGTAGACAGCAGATGTGGTACAGCTACAGGAAGCAGATTAATTCAAGAGGTCAACAATCCAGTGTCATTTACAGGTACAAATTCACCCAAAATATAGAAAATGATGCCTTCTTTTCCAATGGCAGGGCATCTAGTACAGTCTTACTGTAGTAAATTGGCAAGTTGTCTAACTATGGCAGAAGCCTTAGTGGGATCCAAAGTCAAGGGAAAAATTTTGATGGCAAGAGAGTTCTGTGGCTCATGCTATATCTTGTTTGTTGAATCTTAAGATCAAGGTTTTCCCCAAAGAGGGTTTAACATGAAATAATATAACCGTCTGATGTTTCAAGATAAAGGTGTGCCACGGCCTTGGTAGAAATATTGAAGACTGTAAGCGTAGTTTTGCTAAGGTAAACCTCCAACACTTGCTATCACAAAATAGGACAAGTTAGTATAATTGTTTCCACAACCCCTTGGGAGTAGTGGAAAGGAGAGTCACACCATTGGCAAAACAGAAGATAGCAGTCTAACTGTTTTGGAGGAGCTCATGCATATTCTGACCATATTTTAAATGCTAAAATGATTTTCTAGAGTCAAGAAGTGGTCCCAATTAGTGTGGTACAAAACTGTACAAGAACAAATTTAATGTTTTTTTTTTAACATGAAATTGTCTAGTTGAAGTTTGGAATAGAAGATAGCAGTCTAAATCTTTTGGAGGAGCTCATGCATATTCTGACCATATTTTAGATGATAAAATGATTTTCTAGAGTCAGCAAGTGGTCCCAATTAGTGTGGTACAAACTGTACGAGAACAAATTTAATGTTTTTTTTGGAACCTGAAGTTCTCTAGTTGAAGTTTTGAACTTTTACAATCTACAACATTTATGCATTTCATAGAAGATGTGGAAATGTTGGGCTGTTGATGAAAGTTACTCATCTTCTAGAAGGCCTTGATTAACTTTTAAATATCATGATCCTAAAAGCCTTTTTCTGTGTACTTTAACATGCAAATTTACCAGTTTGAAATCTTATGCAAGTTAGCAACATAGAACAAAAACCAAAATGCTAATTTTTTGCAGCTACTATCATGTTCTTCACTTTGAACAGTATGTGTGAAATGTCTTGGAAATAACAGTGTATAGCTTTTTCTAGCTTCCATTACACCTCTGGATTATGCCAATCAGACATTCTCTATGTGCTGTATAGCTGAGACATTCTCGATCTTTAGCGTCAGTAAAAAAGATTGGACTTGGAAGATCTCATCTTCTGAAATTCCAAAGAAGTTGCCATTGAAATGTCCATACCAAGTATTAGCAGTTACATGTCACTTATGAGAGTACTCTTAAAAAATTGCAGAAAGGAGGAGTTTAATGAGATTCTGAACAGCACCTATGTAAAAGAATTGGCTTCTGATGTAAGAACTTGCAATATGCTAACTGATTGTTTATGCATGGAAGATGCGGATTTTGTCATGAATTTGTATGACAGAATGGAGGTGAAAGGTGTTGCACCTAATGCTTCTACATACAATGCTGTCATTGGTGGACTTTGCAAAGTAGGAAAGGTAGATATGGCAGTGAAGATGCATTTGAGAATGCAGAAAATGGCTTTTATTCCTGTTATTGAAAGCTTCAGCACCCTTATGAATGGTCTTTGCAAGAAGGGCAGTTTGGAAGAGGCTAATAATATTTTTAAACTAATGCTAGAGAAAGGTTTAGTTCCTAATGTTCAGATTTATAGTAAGATGATAATTTCAAACTGTGAAAGGGGATGCATAAAGGGAGCCTTAAAACTGCATTATGAAATGCAAGATAAGGGGTTATTACCAGCGCTGGAAACTTATCACTCGCTTATTTATAGAATTTGCAAAGAAAGGGACACGGTTGGAGCTCTAACGATATACAATCATTTCTTGGAGCCCTGGCGTGAGAATTTCTACAGTTCTTGCCATACACACAGCAAAGTATCATGGGCATCCTCTGTAGTAAATTCCATGCTGTTACAAAGTGATTTATTATTTGGTGTTGCTAAGAGGGTCCTTAACCACTGCTCGTGTATGGTTGAAAATTCTTCCCTCAATTCACTTGATTTGAAATTACTTGAAAGCAATGATTTCATAACCTGGCTAGCATCAAATGCTGCCTTGACTATTGATTTTGGTATCCCAGCAAGCAAGGCTACTTGCAGAACATATCTTTCAGGAGAGGCACCAGACCTTAGCTTGTACAAAAAGATAAGCTGCCTCTCAGTTTCTAAGAAATATGAACTACAACTGTTGTCAATATTGGCTGCTTTCTCAGAAAGGATATAAAGCAGAGACTGTAAATTTTAAAGCATCCATACTATCATGAAACAACATGAGAATACAAACAGCGTTAATGATCAAATAGATGTATTTAAGTTTGGTCTAAATACAACTTACTGCATAAGCAATGGCATATCCATCAAATGTATATGTTCCTCGACCAAGTTCATCCAGCACTACAAGAGAGTCTTCTATCGCATATCGCAGGACTGAAGCGGCCTCCATGCATTTAATAAGAAATGTACCTGCCAAATAGAAAGTTAGATGCATTTTTCCAAAGATGGCTTTGATATTTATTCAATATTTTTTGTTCCTCGCAGTATCAATGGAAATGATCCATTCAATCTCAATAATTGCATATTAATAATTATTTTCATTAATTATGATTTCATAATATCAATCCCAGCCAGTAAAAGGTTTGCAATAGACTCACTTTCCCCAGACATTATATGGTCACTTGCACCAATACGCGCTATTTATGGGGCCACTAAAATATCAATTCTGAAACATCACAATACATATAAGTAAACTGACAATGGGTTGTGGTTCAATCATCAATGATGAGGGTGGTGGCTTTCAAGCTGTCTACCAGGTTCCCATTCTCCGACAGTGCGTGCATTAGTTGTGTGCCAATGTTATGATTGACCCCTGATGAGCTGGTTTGCCTGTGTAAGTAGGCTCCTTTGTGTTCAGCCGTTGTGAGCTATTGCATGGAATTTGTCCTATCTAGTTTGTAGAATAACCAATTTCAAGAAAAGAAAAAAATACATAAGCTAGTCGAAAACTCATTTTCCAAGATGAGGAAAAGAGTGTATCAGACCTTCCTACAATTTCTTGATATGTGCTTGTAATAATGAAATCAGCATGATTCATTGCAAGAATTTCTGCTGTGAACTGACAAGAGAAATGGTACTTCTCATCAAATTTTTTCCAGTTGATATCCAAATCTGCATATTTGGTCTTCTCCAGAGCATGTGCTATATTGCACTGAAGCACATGACAGTAAAATAGTAAAATTAATTGATTTTCGTTATTTACAAGAAGAAAGGCAAGAAATATTTGTTTATCAACTTGACATCTGGGAGAATGGTTCAGAGGAACATGCCTGAGTGACCTCCAGTTTCTTTGCAACCAAAGAAGCTACCAGATTCCCATCACTGTAATTTCCAATAATTAGGTCTGGCTTCCCTTGCAGCTTGGAAATTATTTCCTTTGATGAATCCTGAATTTCAAGATGACAATACCATGGCCATGAAAACATAAATTGATCACAATAACAAAGAAGACATAGGACACTGTTTCTTAAGCGGAAATGCCAATGATGTATTATTAAATGATCCACACAAATGGATACATGCATCCATATGTACAAGCACATATGAATATGGACATATAGGTTACTATATATTTAAGGTTGCTTTTATATCCTTGGGATGATTAGCATGCCTTGCAGACCCACATGGGTCATGATATATAGGCCTGTCATCTTTGTAGACCAACAAGGCTCATATTATGCGAGACCATGGGATCCGTGTCATGCGGGTCTACTATATTTATAAATGAGGTCTGATGGAAATGAATATTTTAGTAACGTCTGTGTGTGGGGGTGCCTATATAAGTGAGAATATTACCTCTGCAAATGTTTCGAGATAAGGCCAAACATCAAAACGAGAAACCCAATGTTGCAGAACTCCTTTTTCTATTCTGAATGGTACTCTCAATATATGTGAATGTTGTGTTTTAAGTATTTTGTCAATTCTTTGGTTGCATTTAGTTCCTTGGGCCTCAGGAATGATCCGAGTCACCTAACAACCATAGAATTCAGGATCAAGTAAGGATGCACATTGATACATTCAGAAATGTAGCAATTTAATGATTTAGAATATAAAATTAAATTTTAGCATGTATTTCACTTTATAAAAAAATTGACTACTAGAGATCTATATGCCAGGTTGGAAAATATCTTTTTTCACAAAACTGTGCTTTACCACAATGATTTGAGGTGTAATGTCCAATCCTTACTACTTAATTCTGAGGAGTATTTCCTCTTCCAATGCCTTAACTTGATCCAATATGTACATAACCTATGTTTCATAAGTGTTACAGAACAGAGTTATTATTGCACCCTAAACATTAGTTGTGAAGACGGAGACATCAAATATTTACTATAATCAACTGCTTAATATTTAAAACTCAAATGACTGCTGTAAACTAAAGGTCTTCAATGGTAGATTGATGTGTTCAATCTGTGTTGTTCAGCTCATATGTTTGGTGTATATAGATAGATAGAGACATAGGGAAAGATTGAAGATATTCATCTAAAATACAAATCAAAATGCCACAACATTTTCTATGGTTGTAAATTGTTCATGAAGTGAAGAAAATATATGCAGATTACAGTACCTGCCCATTAGTGTCTGGTAATCCCAAAACATTTGCTTGGCCAAAGTAACCATGAGGTGAGAATATTACCACACTGAAAACAGTGGGTATTTTTCCTAAAAGCTTTTCCAAAATAGCTGGATCTGGTGCCTCCAAAAATTCTAAGACTGACTGTATCATATCCAGTGCACGGCCTACATGATCCCCCCATCCTTGCTCCAGTCCAATATCTTGAAACCTATGGAATTGAAATATACATCATATTTTGTCTTTAGTATTCAATCTCGAAGAATTTCCCACTTTCTTCTAGAATCTAAACAAAGCATCTGGTGACTAAGGAGCTACCTCTGATCAAACTCTTTATATAGTGTATCTGTTGGAAGGCTAGATAATATTTCCTCTACTTTTCTTAAGATTGATTGAAGCTTAAAAAGGCTATTTATGCTCTCATTTACCATGAATTTCTGCAAAAAAAGGTAAAGGCCAGACTAATTATCCACCCAATATTCAATAGTGCATATGGATATGGATGACAAAATCGAGATGTAGTCTATTGGGAGAAGGGAGGATATTGACAATAACTCGAAATGTGAAAACATAAAATATTATTTGAAAGTGATCCAAACATGCCATATGATTTCAAATACAATATTAGAGGACTTTGTTTCCATCTTTAGTGTGAGGTATCTGATACCTATTATGTACTGGGTATCAACTATGGTATCCTAGTTAAGCTTTGACACAAAACTAACAGAACAAGAAAACAACAAAGTTTACTTGTCCTTTATAGTTATGTCCTTGCATAAAATCCAACAATGGCTACATGCTTTCTCCATTGCGAAAAAGATGCGATGAGAGATGCTTGCTTAAAAAGTGGATTCCATTGCCAATTGATGAAGGCCTTGTCATATGGGGAAAAGATGCATTGAAGCATTCAAAATTCAGTTCCAATGCATATTCATCCTTGGCCCTGCAGACACATCACACTTGAAAATTCTAGAAGATGATACACTACATAAAAGGATACAGACATTGGTGTGGCATAAAAGCTATTCTCTTTCTTTGTAGTGTACACAAGGTTACTTGGTGAACATTGAAAACCCTCTGAAAATTTACCTGATATCCTTCCTATTTCTACAATCCCCTTTGTGGTAAAACTTACAAGAAATTAATATAGCCTCTTTTGCTAAATTTACCATTCTGTTAAAAGAACTTTCATATCAAAATTTTCATTCTTTGGTTGTAATGGGTGCTAATAAGAATTGAAAATTCCCTATTCTGTCAACATTTTTTGCCAAGGAAAACCTTGCAGGATGACTGAAGGGATGCTTCCCCACATTCAGGGATGGAGTCCCTAGTATACTTGTTGGTGTATACTAGTGTGCCTCACCTACAGGAAATTCAAACTGAGCACCTGCTGGCATGGAACTAGCCAAATGTTGAGCAACATTGGAGACAATCGGTTGAGCTAACCCCTTCAACAACCTATTTTATCAACTCACCAATACCAATATACTTTAGCTTTGGAATTGAACCCTCCCTCTTTGAACTCTATTTTTATTATACCAGGCTACCAAATGACCCCACCAATGTACATAATTTGTTAACATTGAAAAGTCCTAAAATATTTGATATAATTTCACCAAGAGAAATGAGGTTCTCTATAATCTAGGAGGTGGAGATCTTTGTTACTTGATGTGTGTTGCACTAAAAACGGTTTACATAAGAAAGGGGTCAAATATATATATAAACCCAATATCTATTGATCATCCAAAAGTTTGCATGTAGAGTTTTTTTAATGAGGTGCTTAATAGATCTAGGGTTAAGATGAATCTATTCTAGTTGTAATCCGTTACCATTTCTCATCCACAAGACGTTCCTTGAACTGAAGGTATTCATGTACAATAAGTTGGTCTGTGGAAAGTTTCTCAACATTGACACAAACATACTCCCAAAATCCAGGCTTTGTTCATACGACCAAAGCAATAAACGGTGGGACAATGACAACTTCCTGCACATAAATGGTTTTCCACTATAAACACCTGAAAATTTAGCTTATAAACACATATACACAAAAATGAACATGTCGAACATATAGACCTGTGTGCACTGCAAGATATGCCAAAACGCTCCTTGTTGAATCTTCTTCCTTTCATCTTGACCTTCTATTACTGTTGCAAGCTCGTCAAATAACTGCTGTGGGTGCAGAATCCTTTTGCCTTCAGCTATATACCTATAGCATACATAACACCACACACTGTAGAAAATCCACAAACATGAAACCACATTCTACTCATCTCAAGCTTAAGTACAAAAGTATTATTCTCTGATTAGAAGCTCTTTATTGATTGCCAAACACAAACCTAATATAACCCTCCATAGACATTGGATATAATATAAAATTTACAATATCTTACTACAAACAGAGGCTTCAACGTTGGTCATGCTTTGGATGAAGACACTGAAAATCCAAATGATATGATTGATTCAAGATGCAAGAGATTGTCAGAATTGCTCCATGGCAATCTAAGTTTAAGTTGTATCCACAATGTTCTATTTCAGTTTTATAGTAAACACAGTGCCAACACAAGGTTCTTACACAAACATATTGCATCCCAAGTCACATGTAGAATGTAGGTGCTTAATTCACCATGTCAAAATATATCAGTGTTTTCAGTTTCATACTAAATATAGGGCCAACATAATGTTATTACTCAAATGTTGAGAAGGTGGGTGTGTAATAAGGTCACAGGTTTAAATCAAATCCAAAGGGGTAGTGTATGTACACTTCTCTACACTTTAATAGTTAAATATCATAAATATCATACCAGCTTGTACAAAAACTGTTAAATCAAATCCAAAGGGGTAGTGCTTGTACACTTCTCTACACTTTAACCAAAGAGATACTCTCACAGCTTGTACAAAAAGTTTTTTTCATGTATGTAAACATCCAGGATGCACTCCTAAGGTTTTTTCTCATGAAAAGGCCAGAAAACATTTCCAGGGCATCTCTAGCCATCCCATACAAATTCCCCTACAAGATGGGTTCCCAGGGATGGAAACAATGGAGCACATGTTTCAGTGACTTTGACTTGGAATATAAAACGTTTAGCACCCTTCAGATCATAACCACATCAGGGATGTAAAAATACTGAGAGATTCTGCAAATACCATTTTCAAGTGATTCAATTCCTGTACAACTTTCAGACAACACATAAATTCAAGTGCTCCTGAGAGGCAAAGGTAGTCTTATCGTAGTGAAAGATTTCCGAAACTAAGTAGAAAAACAAACAAAATACTAGAATAACAAAAGTAAAGAATAACAGCAATCTTAACCATGGGTATTAAGAGCCTCCCACAATAAATTCTTCAGCATAGGCTTGGACATGTCTTGAGCTTGCAGAGCTGCGATACGAAGAATCCCAATGGTCAATATATTAGCTTCCCAGAATGGCACATTGTTATAGGGAAAGCAGTGTTTGGCACATAGGGATTGCACGAATGGAGCGATTTTCCTCAGATTGTGCTTGGGAAACCTTGGGAACAAATGGTGTTCAATCTAATGCTGCAAACCTCCATGAAACCAATCCATCCATGGAGAACATGAGATGTCAACAGTCCCACTTGCCTGAGACTAGAACCATGTATTACTACAAGGTTTGCTGATGTAGACATGACCAGAGAAATGATTCAAGCAGAACTGAACATGCTGTATCCCGGTCACAGCAAAGTTGGACAAAACAAACCCTGTCCTCTCAGCCCAAGTGGGAAAGCAGGAAACCATAAATGGAAACCAAATCCAGAACACAACAATGCATGCAAGCTCCATACCGTTGCTTGGAACTCTTTTCTTAGACAAAAGCAAAGCAATCGACTTCCCAAACAAGTTAACCCTCGCAACGGCCATGACAGGATAAAAGCTCCAATGCTGGTAACTCACAAAAAATATAGCAAGACCACCAAAATTCATTTTCCTCTCGTAAAACACTTAGAATACAAAGAAGCAAAATACCCGGAAGATACCGCAAACAAGGGCACATACTGAAGATTCGGATTAAAGTCCAGACTATTGCATGAAATATGATGGGCATTATGATTTCTCTTCCACCATACAATACTAATCCCAAACATGCAATTTCCAGCCACCAACTGAATAATCCTATTGATTTTCTTATGACCCACAAGCCCACAGTGAGCCGAATCGTGCCCAATCCATCCACTCTGAATCCACACCACCCCCAACAAAACCCCACAGCCAGCATGAAGCCAAAACCATTCATAAAAAAACACACCCACTACACACAAAGCCATCATTGCCATCATCCATAAACCTATCAAAAAATAAACTAACAGAGGCCCCTTGAAGAGCCCATCCTTCTTCAACTCCCCCAGAAGCTTCCGATAATCCTTATAAACCTCAGAAACCTCGTAATCTTCATGAATGCCAATCATAAATTGATCTAAATACTTCCACGCGGAGCCCGGATGATAGGCAACGAATGCATTCGTCACATCCTGGCCTGCCAGATTCAAAAGAGGCAGATCCCCTCTAGGATGCTTTTCTAACCACTTACTAACATCATAAACCTTCCCACTTATTGAAATCCACAGATCTCCTTTCTTATCATGTGTTTTCAGCTCTGATGTACTAATTTTCCTCCATGAGAGACGTTGTTTCGGGCTCGAAAGATCATCCATGGCTGGTTATTTGAGGTCCCGACTCGGATCTGAATACCCTGAAAGATATATTTCTCAAATCAAATCGTTCACATGCTCATTCCCAGCATAAAAAATTCACAAAAAAAACAAACATAACCGCGCCTAAACTCTTGGCCGTGGATACAGTTTAGGCCGTCGCTGTATCCACGCCTTGACCATTGTAAAAAGTCAACAAAAGACGGTGTCGTCGCTATAGAGATGGTCAGGCGTGGATATAGTGATGTCCAAGAGTTTAGGCATGGATACAGAGACGTCTAAGAGTCCAGGCATGGATACAGCGATGGTTAGGCATGGATACAGCGACGCCTCGTTCCTGTTACATCGCATTTTATACCAAAAAGTAAGAAACGTGGAAAACCTCCGTGGAAAAATCCCCGCTTTTGTACTAGTGTCACATGCCCCAATTTTGCAAAAAAACAATTTAATGATATTTCAGGAACATTGTGTTAAATTTTATGCTAATTTGTAATTGATGACCCAGTGGGGTCAAGAATATTTAATGTAAATTTAGAATATTTTATTTATAAATAAATAAATGTTGAGACAACAGCTTAGGGAAGCTATTCAAAGAGTGTTTACTGGTTAATTGGTGGAGGAGACTGGGTGGAGAGAAAACTGACAAGTGGCAACATGCTCAAACCACTTCCAACTATTGCAGGTGGAAACTTCCCTATATTTGTGGTCATGATTCCCCAAGAAAGTGGAATCAGAGTAGGTGGCTCATTAAATGAAAACTGACCCAGAATACCTAGGCATCTCTATAAAATTTCTCATTGAAGAGAGTTGAGGCTGCTCATTCTAGAGAGGTAATCATTTAGGGTGAATGAATTTACTCAAGAGAAATTCAATGGAGGGAATTACTAAAGTGTGTTTGAAGGGTTAACTGCTGAGACTGAACTAGTTGCAGCTTCTAAGCTGAACTTCATACTGCTAAGAGCAGATTTTGATGACTGAGGTAATTGGACCAGTCAGGTGACAGAGGTCTTACAGTTGCATTCTCCACCCAGTTCTCAGCCAAGAAGACCAGGAACAAGTTCGAGGGTCCTGAGGAAGCATTGTCTTAGTGCTTCCATGAGTTTGGTTGGGAGGAACAACCTCCTTAAGTTGTTGTCGTCTTGTCCTCAACAAATTATATTTTATTTATTTACTGTCTTTAGTTAAATATTTCTTAGTTTTTCTACTACAAGCATGTTAGTATTTTAGGGTTTATGAAGGAAGAATAACTGAGTAATGTTGGATTCAATAAAATTATAGATTATATTAGTAATAGAAATGATTATGTGAAAAGTGAAACAGATAGAATTAAAATTCCAAAGACATATTTTTTGACACCTGACTCAGGTCGTACTCTAGTATAGCTGGATTGCTTAGGTGAATGAAATGATTCTTTTATTTGAATGAGAACAGTAATTAGATTATACTTCATCTTTTTATGAAATTTACTAAATAGTAGTGCTAAGTATTGTCTGTATTTATTTACTTCAGCTAACTAAATAAAAAAATAGGTATGAAAGAGAACAGTAAATATTATTATTATAAAAGTAATTCCAGTATTAGTATTCTGATAAAATATAGATATTATAGTTTAACATAAGTAAAGTAAGTAGATTAACATCTAAAACCATGTGAAAAGAAATTTGTAAAACAATTTATAAACATTGAAATTCCAGACACTGTGTGTCTTTATCTAAGACCATATGATTCTTCTACAATCCTTTTGAAACTACAGAAAATATTGAAAGATAACAATATCCTAATTTTAAAGTATGCTGCACTAAAAACCTAAGTATTTCTTAACTAAGAACTAGAAACAAAACTGTAAAAATTGTTTAAGAATTCTTAAATAAACAGAACTAGCATCAAACATATAACTATAATTCATATAATCATCTATTATACTAATTTTTTAAAATAGAGTTAAGAATGTTGTAAGTAGAAACAAGGATATTATAAAACTATAGGGTTCTACAATAATTTAACCCTTAAAAAGCCGAGTTCCAGAATTAAATAATATCTCATAAACAACGCTTTAAAATTCATTATAATACAAACTATTAATAAAGACATTAAATATGTAAATTATGGACAAATAATCCAGTAATAGTTAACCATTTGCAAATATAAAATCTTTATTCAAAGATAGGCTTATAGACTATAGAGTCGAAGGGTCGAAACCCAAGCCTGCTAGTAAAACTGAATATGCACAGAAGTATGTTATATTAAAACTGTAACAAAATACATTACTAACGAGAAAATTAAACCCAACTCACTCTACAACCCCACTATTTCCACAGTCTTCATTTTACTAAGTTCAATGAAAAAAAAGAAAAACTAAAGTAACACTTGACAGAGGTTGTGAAGCATTTATGAGCTCAAAGCTGGGCTCTTTTTAAATCATAAACAAAATAATTTACATTGCTTAAGCCATAAGGCTAAAACTTCATATCAAAACCACATTTACATTACGGATTCAAGAGCATGTGTTACCCAACAAAGTATCGCAAGGGTTTTAATTAAAACATGGATATACTTTAACAAACTAAAAATCATAACAAACAGAGAACTGAGCCATGTATACACCCATAGGAACCACCTCCAACAACCCAAACTGCATGCAGGGAGAACCCTCGATGGGAGAGGGGCTTACCGAATGGAAGCCCACGAAAATAACTGGTGCATGAGCTTGATTTTCCACCCATAGCTTGGAGCTGGTAGGAGGAGCCTGCAATTTTTTTTAAAACAACATTTAAACTTTGTTACTTAAAAAGGTAAAAACCCTAATAAGGTAAATTGATTGTAAAGAGGAAATGAGTAAGGTAGTTTTTCACCTATGAACTAAAAGTCGAAGCCGAGAAGAAATGGCCACACCAGCTCGATAGCACTGAACCGAGAAGCAAGAAACCCTTAAATCCAACTCTGCGACAAAGACAGCAAGGAGACGGACTCAAGTTCACAATGCAAAAGCAATGGACGAGCAGTTACAAGAGCAATACCACTACAGGCTTCGAGCCACTTGAAGAAACCATCAATCACTTTCACAGTGTATTCTTTACTTACAAGAGAATTCAAACCATAAACCATGATACCAAGATTCACATTAAATCATTGCAGACTAAAATTCCCAATGATCAAGGAGGTTGCAGGCCTCTCATGTCCACAAAGCTCATAATTCGTCTAGTAAGGAGGAAAACCCTCAGACCAAAAATGCAAAGGAGTAGGGTTACAGCATTATAAGTCAACCAACGTTTGGAGGAGGCCTTGTCCATGTGCCCTTCCAAAAATCTCAACAAGTGTGGGTCGAGTTCTAATGTCAGCACTGCACAAATGTTTTTAAAACTTATCATTGCCAATACCTTTTAATGTATGATTTGCAATAATAAAATCATGTCATCAATTATAATAAACTAGTTCATATGATTGCTAATAATATCAATCATGCCATGGAAACTAGTGTAGTATTGGATTAAAAACTTATAAGGTTTGTTTGCCATCGTTTTGACTACAATATAGTAGTTGATAGGTAGGTAATAGTACCTCAAGATATAAGTTAAAGTTAATTGTTATAGCTTAATATTGTTAGATTATAAATCAACATAGTATTGTAACATTAAAATAATAATTGTATCATGGTTATAAATTGAATACTATGAACACAACTTGTTTACTAGCTATTCCAAGAAGATATTCATACTTGCAAACAAATCAAACAAGTTTGGTATTGTTTTAGAACTAGTAAAAGAAAATAGGGTATACATATGCTTTAGCTATGAATTTTTATAAACTGGAAAAGCCTTAAACTTCTCCACATAAAATCTTGATGCTGATAAATGAGGGAGTCTTCAAGAATACTGAAGACTAACTTTATTTAGAGAGTTTCTCTTAAGAATCTAATCACTCATTGTAAACTTTACAATCAAAAAACATAGGAACATGTTCATGCATAAAGATAAGTACACTTGAGTATTGAAGTAAAAATAGCTGCAAGCTTACTAATCCATCGAAGTAAACATGAACCAAGACCATGAGCTCTATGCTCACTATGGAAATCTATAAATGACCATGTACTATAAATTTGTAAAAGATAATCATCATACGACTGAAGGAACCTTGGTAAGAACTTACTCTTTTAAAAACATTGGTTATGTTATGATAAAAGGTCATTATGGCCTTAGATATATATACTGTCATAGATTCAGAAAAATGAAAGAAAATTCACTTTACCTCTTCGGAGACTTGCAGCTTAAATAATCTTTTCTTATACTAGCATATTAACATGCTAGGAAAGTACTTTTCTCGACATAATTTAAAATAAACACCTACATGATCTTACGCTTACCTGCTAAACTTGTAAGAACTAGAAGTCCATTTGAGTTAGTAGAACGCTAAGTAAACCCTGATCTCAAACAAGATTTCTCACCTACTTGACAAAATTAAATCATCAGTATATCTAGCAGCAACTAAATGCAAGTCCTCTTTCTAACTCAGTTGAAAATTAAAGTTGTCAAGTCAGTAATAAAATTAACATAGGTGTTTAAGATTTCATCCTTCATGTTTAGATTTCTTTTATTGAAACAAACCCTTAAATTTTGTTAATTTTTTTCCATTTCTGCTAACCACTAGCAGTTACTAAGCTGTGACTTAAGACATTTTATGTCATTTTAAAAATTTTAAATTTTTAAGAAATTTTGGGTTATTACACATTTAGCCCCAATAACATTTTTATTTAAAGGTCTAGGAACTAATTCCCATGTTTCATTCTTTTCTATTTGACTTATTTCTTCCTTCATTGCTTTCATCCGGTTTTCATCATTAATTGCTTCTTCAACATTCTTGGGTTCAAATAGAGAGAGTAATGATACATGTTATTTATTTGAAGTAGATTCTTTCCTTTTGCTTCTAGTTTCAACACCTGCATTTTTATCACCAATGATTTGTTCTTCAGGATGATTTCTTTGAATTATTTTGCTTGGAGTCTTAGATGGAGTTGAACCCTGTAATAAAGTAGGAATCGGATTTTCATTTTTAACTGATTTAGTTTTCTCTATATCACTTGATTCTTATTCCATTTTCAGTTTGTCATATATTTCATATATCCAATGATCTTTCTTTTCAGTTTTGGATTTAAAAAATGAATATTCATCGAATTTAACATCTATGGATTCAACAATTTTCTTCAATATGAAATTTTAGCACTTATAAGCTTTTCTTGAGCATGAATATCTAACTATAATGCCTTCATCAGTTCTAGAATCCAACTTTCCCATATTTTTATCAACTCTCTTTATGTAACACTTACTACCAAAAATTCTAAAGTGCTTCACACTTACTAGTCTACCTTCCCATAACTATAAGGTGTCTTGTTACTATTATTTCTCAACAAACTTCTATTTAGAATGTGCACAACAGTATGAACAACTTGAGGCCAAATTACATTGCTTAGTTTAGACTCATTTAACATTGTTCATTCCATCTCCATAACAGTCCTATTTTTTCTTTCAACAACACCCTTTTGTTGAGGTGTTTGAGTAACAGAAAAATGTCTTTTGATACCATTATCATCACAATACTTATTGAATTCTTTAGAAACAAATTCTCCTCCATTGTATGATCTTAAGCATTTAATTTTCATGTCGATTTCATTTTCACTCAACTCTTTGGAAAATTGAAAACAATTGAATGTTTCAAACATCATTTTTAACAGAAACATCCAAATCATTTGAATAAAATCATCCACAAATAACATAAAATATCTTTCACCATTTAATCCTTTAGTCCTCATAGGTCCACAAACATCAACATGGATTATTTCCAAAGGTTTTGTTGTAGAGTGTTCTTTTGTTTTAAACTTAACTCTAGTTTGTTTACCATGTTGACATTGTTTTCAAACATAATTGGTAAGATTATTTATGAAAGGTAAATATCTTATTGCTTTCTTTTTGTTTAACTGAATCATACTTTCAAATTTAATATGCCCAAGAATTTTATGCCACAACCAATTTTCATCTTCATTCCCAAGATAACAATCTTCCTTTTCCTCATCTAGTATGTAAATGGTGCTTAGTGTTCTTGTAGCTATTCCAACTAACCAATTTGTTTTGACATCTCTGATTTGACAATTTTTAGAATAAAAAATCATAGAATTCCATTTATCACAAATTTAACTTACACTTAAAAAATTATGTTCCATGTCCTCAACTAGTAAAACATTTTCGGCCATGATATTTTTATTATTCAAACACATAGTACCTCTTCCAATTATCCTAGCTGATTGTTCATTTCCAAAATTAACTGTACCTTCTTTTATTTCATCCAAAGTAACAAAATTATGTTTTCTTCCTGTCATATTTTTATAACATCCACTATCCACTCACCATTTTAGTTTATGATCAGCCTGTAAAGCTAGAGTGCATTTTTTAGATTCTAGATTATCACTTTTCTTTTTCCAACATCTAGTTTTCAAATTGGTGTAATTAGACTCAGAAGATTTCTGAAAGTTCATTGGACAGTTTCTTGATACATGTCCAAAAGTATTACACCTATAACATTCAATCTCAAAACTTAAGACATCAAATCTGTTATAGGTATTATTCACATTGTTCCGAATGGTTCTATCATGCCTTCTTCCATAGTCAAATCTAGATTTGTCATGGTTTTTATGTCCAATTATCCTTCCTGAGAATGCATTACAAAAATAAGCTTTATGTCAATACTTATAACAAAAGAAACAATAGCCATTAAACTTGTCCTGGTACCTGTCATAACTTCTTCTATGTACTATCGAAATTTGATTTTCTTTTTGCTTTATTGATTCCATCTGATTGCTAGTATTTTTCACATCTATACCTCCTTTTCAGTACGTGTGCTAGTAGCATTAGTAACCTCTGATTTATAACCAATTCCAGTTTTGTCATTTTTTTGTTTTTGGTTACTAATAATATGTTCTAAAATATTTGAACTACCATTCATGTTATTTTCTTGTACCTTCTTTCTGACTGAAACAACTTCAAATTTTAGATATTCATTTTCCTTATCCTTTTCTACAATAAAAATGTTTAGTGATTCTTTAGTTAATCTATCCTCTTCTATTTTGAGCTTTAAATCAATTATCATAATTGCAACACTTTCTATCAACTTGTTAGATTTATGTAGCTCATTTTCAAGATTTTCAATTTCTTCTTTGAAATGTTTACATTCTGTTCTTACTTTTCTAAGTTCAGTCAATGCACTTACGAGATCAGTTTCCAAATCAACTTCACCTTCTTCTTCTTCAATAAATTCAGCATTCTGATTTTCTACAGCCATAAAGAGTCTTATATCTGAGCTAACATCACTTTCATTTGTTTCTGAAGAATCGCTATCATGTTTAATAAATACACTTTTATTTTTATATGAGTTTCTTTAAAAAGACTTCTTATACGTTTTCTTGTATTCTCTACTCTTTCTATTGCTTTCTTCTTCACCATCAAAACGCTTATTGTAGGGACACTTAGAGGAAAAATTCCCTATTCTACCACAACCAAAACACTTAAGAGGAAGCTTACCTTTGTATTTTTTAGTACCCTTTTTCAAATTCTTTTACAAAATTATCTTCTTCCTTATCTTCTTCTAAATCCTCAGGAATGTTGGTTTATGCTTCAACTTTCTTCTTGTCCTTCTTAGCTTCCTTGAAAGTTGCTTCTTTCTTGAAAGAATCTTCACCATAGTTTCTCATCTCATATCATGTTAGTATTCCTTATAGTTCATCCATTTCTAAAGCAGAAATATCAACTCTTTCTTCCAAAGTAGATATTTTTAAATTAAATCTTACAGGTAAAGATCTAAGTACCTTTTGGACAATATCAACATCTTTATATTTTTCTCCTATACCTCTCATGGTATTTACTACTTCATCAATACTAAGAAAATAAGTTGTTATATCTTCATATTCTTCCATTTTTAAACTTTCAAATTGACTCCTTTATGGTTGTAACGTAGCATTCTTCACCTTAATATCTCCTTCATAAACATTTTTCATCTTGTCCCATAATTGTTTTGCTGACTCACAATGCATAACCTTAAAAAATTCAAATTCTTACCCTGCTAAACCTCCAAGTATTACATACATGGCTTTGGAATTACTTTCATAAATTTTCTTACCTGCAACATCTGTTGGAATGTTTGCTGGAGCACTATGTTCATTTAGCACAGCTTTCCAAACATCTGCTCCTTGAGTCTGCAAAAACAATTTCATCTTGATACTCCAAAAAACATAATTATGTCCATCAAATAGAGGTAATGCATGTCTTGTAAATTCTTACTTCGTATCCATCATAAAAGACCACACTTCCAGTGATTAAACTGAATACTGAAGTGACCTGCTCTGATACCAATTGTTAATCAGCTTTGATACCAATTGTTAATCAAGTCAGACAACCGCGAGGGGTGGAAGGGAGGGTGGGGGGTGAATCAGTCGTCAATAATTTTGTAACTTTTCTTATTAATTCTTTAATGCAGCTTAAAGACTTAACAATTATTTTGTCTCATAATCAATAACCATCAAACACATGAAATGGATAGAGACACAAGATATTCACTAGGAAACCCATAAAGGGAAAACCCTCTTCTTCTTATGGATGTAAAGCAAGAAACTTAAATTACAACATCTTTTATCTAAGAAACAACTCATATGAGGAAACTACCTCAGGAAACTACCCCTTTTTTCAGATCCTACTGAAAGACAACTCCTACTGCCTGAATGCAAGCTTTAGCTTGCAATGAGACTGTCAGTCTCCCTAGCACCTCCCTTCCTTCCTGTAGAATCAATTAAAATTGTCAATACTCTACCAATATCAAAACCAAACCTGTCAAAACAACTATGTTACTACTTTGTCAAAAAATATGCCATTACCAACACCAAACCTGTCTGTTAATACTTTGTCAAAAACTCTACCATTACCAACACCAAACCTATTTGTTAATAATCTGTCAAAAAATCTGCCATTACCAAAACAAATCTGTTAATACTCTACCAATTTAAATATGAATATACAGATCTAATTGTATTAAAAAACTACCATTTTAAAATCCATATCAGTGTTCTGTTCCCTACACATACATTTACAGATTAACGATTCGATCTATATAATCCAACAATTTTCCAGCTCTACGTTTTCCACTGTGCATTCCTTCCAATAAATTGATTTTTATAATTTACCAATTTTCCATTAAAAAAAAACTTTACAGACCTCCTGCATTTTCACTACAAATCTCCACATAGTTTTACTTGCAATTTTATTGGTTTAGCTCCCTCATTTTTCACTGTGCATCTCTCCTAGAAACGTCAATTGATCTCTTCAAATCATCGTCCCCTCCAATGCTATATACTCAATTTTCATGCTATGTTGCGATTTAAAAGTTTTAGAAATAATTGTAGTTATAATAACTGTGCAAACTGTAAAACTCAAATATTAGAATTTTCTATGAAAATCACTATTAATCGTAATCCAATTCAACAATACCAAATCGTGGTGTTTGTAAGAAACCAGTTCATCAAATTCTAACTAAAATTCGTCAATGATAATGAGGTGTTTTCATTGTTCAAAACAATTTGTTAATGCTTCATTAACGTTGACTGAAAAGAAAACAATTTGTTGAGGCATTTTAATAAAATAGTAAAAACCAATTCGTGAGCCACATGACTTGGAAAAACTGGTTGTTCCTTGCTACTGACTTGGAAAAAGTGGTTGTTCGTCGCTACTCGGTTGGTTATCGAAAGAGTTGACATCATGTAGTGAGTTCAATTCGCCACGTGAAGAGGTTCCTCGCTACTCTGTTGGTTATTGAAAGAGTTGACAGGATGAATATAGTGCATGAATGTAGTGAGTTCAATTCGCCACGTGAAGAGCTCTGGAAATAGTGAGCTACGACAACATGACAATTATTAAGCAATTTAAGCTATGTGATCTCCACCAATGATTGAACCATAGCACTCACAAAAACATTCCTTGGTGAATGTATATTAAATTTTGGTTGGCTTTTTTCAAATCAATCTGCATTAGACATATGGACTCCCTAAGTTCCCCAAGTTTGACATCAATGAAAAAAACCATACCCCAATCCTCCAAAACCAACCAACAAACTCTACCAACAAAATACAACTTCAAACAGAGGCAAATTGATGAAAAAATAAGGTGCATCACTAACCTTAATAATCCAAGTGAGTTAATAAAGCCTAATGGAAATTTTACAAGTGATAAAGTTACCGAAAGTTATATATCTAACTAGATCTGCTCCATATCTGACATGATCTACTCCTGACTGGATCAATCTCTCCCCGGTATGGTCGCCAATTTTGTTTGTACAAATTCTACAACTGGTGCGGACACCGCTTGTTCCTCTATCCTATATGGTACAAGTAAAGAACAAAATACCACAACAGTATATCCTTTCCCTAGATGGTTAATATACTAATAAAATCACTCGTATACTTCATATCTAGAAGCTCTTAGTATTTTTTCCATTTTTCTCCATGCGATCTACAGTACATGTAAAGAAGCATCAATAAAACAAGACAACAAGATGAGAGTAACCAGATAGATTAGCAATCCATATTAGTGATCAAGAAATCTCATAATATTTAACTGATATTAGAAACATATCAAATATGGGAAAGGGGAACACTTTTGTATTAATCAAATGAGAAGGTAAAGCTACAACCAAAGCCTTGATATTGAAAACTTTGTCTTCCATAATGATCTTACAACACACTCACAACATTCCACACTCACAGAAAGTTCTTTGCACACAAACTCACTCAAATTTTCCTCAATACCAGGCTTCAATCCAACAACATAAGGATGCTCTTCTTGGTCTCTCTCCACATAGTTCATGAAGGCTTCTTTTATAGGCCAAGGGAGGCTCATATGAGATGAGATTCTTTAGGAAAGAGATAGGGGATGATCCCTATGGGTGAGGAGGTTTAGTTCCACCTATCCCTAGCTGATAGGAACCACCTCCATGAGGGATTCCGTATGGAAGATTCTCAAAACTTCATTTTTTCCCATTTTAGTTATGCCAATTCTTTCTGCACAGAGGGTAAAGGCACCGATGCACCTCGTGAATAGGGTAAAGGTGTGGGTGGTGCCGAATGTCAATGGGAAACAAGCGTCGACGCTCTTTCATAAGAGAGAATGTGCACAAGCCTACTCAATAGTCGGAAAAAACATCCATAAGAATCCATGGCCAAGTTCTCTGAAGGGTGCTCAGGCATCAGTGGATATTTTAGGTGCAACAATAGCAGATTGTGTGGAGCAACTCTTTGCATATTATCAAGAGAGGGTAACCAAGAAATATAAAAAGAAGAAGAAATAAAAAAGAGTAGGATTTAGATTTAGTAAATCAAGGAGATGGATAAAAGCCTCTTGAACCTCCATCTCCTTCCTCTAGTTTGAGTTATTCTTCTTCATCTTCCTCTCAAAAGTCAAGTTTTCGTTTGAAAGGGGATTCTAAGAAGTCATTACAAAATTTGGATGTGAAGTTTGACTTTCCCATGTTCATCTATGAGTCAAATGTGGATAATTTTAACAATTGGATCAGGCAGATTGAAGTGTATTTTTAAGTTCAGTGCATCGAAAAAGAAGAGGTAAAGGTACAACTAGCCTCTATTCACTTTCAGGAGTTGGTCTCATCTTATGGGAGAGCAAGTTGCAAAAAGCAACCGAACATAATTTTAAGTTCCTTTCATCTTGGTCTAAGTTCACTTTATCTTTGAGAAAACAATTTTATCCATTAGGATATGTGCAGAAAGAAATTATGGAATGGCATAATTTAATATTGAATTAAGATCAAAATGTACAAGGTTTTACAGAAGAGTTTAGGAAGAAATCACTTGAATCAAACATTCCTTTATATTCTTCAAAAACTCTCATGAATTATATTGGTTCACTTCCCAATTACATTTTTCATGCTTTGTTTTTATTGAATCCCACTAATATGGAAGAGGCTAGTGTGCAAGCTACTCATTTTGAAATAAAGGGGAAGCACGCATAAGATGAAGATCCACCAAAGCATGGAGAAGGCCATTTCAAAGTAAAAGGAAATGAAAAGAAGACATTTACAATGAAGAAAGAGGGAGAGCACAAATTATGACAAATATGGGCATGAAGGAGATCACTGCTGGAAGTTACATCGAGAGTTAAGGCCAAAGAATTTTTGTCACAAGGGGAAGTAGAAGACTGTTGGTACAGTGCAACAGGACTTGGGATTTGACTCAAGTGATGAAGAGTTGATCATAGTGGTTGTTTTACAAGGTAATCATTCCTTTCATGTTGGTTCAAGTTCCTCTAATGCATATCATGATACTGATAAAAGAAGAATGAATTGTTTCATCTAAGTGTTGTTTCAAAACATACAAATATTGAAACTATTTTTGATATGAGTTCTCAGGTAAACTTAATCTCTAAATCAATTGTTAAGAAATTGGGCTTAGAGACCAAATCTCATAGTCATCCCTATCCTCTTGGTTGGGTGTGTGATAATTCCAAGCTTAATGTCACCAAGTAGTGTAGGGTCATATTCGCTATTGCATCAAAACTTATTAATGAGGTTGATTTGGATGTTGTGCCTCTTGACATTTGTGTCATAGTTTTGGGAATCCCTTACATTTATGATCGAAAAATAGTCTTCTTTAAGAATGAGAAAAAATACCATCTCACAAAATATGGGGTGGAGCACATTATGATAGCCCGTGGAATGAAGGATATCTCATCATTTGTCACCATAGGTTCGATGAAAAGAGTTGTAAATACCAATATAAACCTTGTGCTTATAGTTGTGAAAGCAAAATATCCTGGTAAGTCTAATGATGCTTTCGATCCTTGTTCTCCAAATGAAGTGCTTGATATGGGACAAGCATCTCAATTGGAAGAAAAGAAACACGAATATTTCAATTCCTCAGAAGTAAATATCAAAGCAACCACAACAACATCCTTGCTATATCTTCAGTGACCATCCAAGATAAACAAATTTGGCTTGTAAGACAAGCTACTCTACTTCTTGGGTATTCTTTCTATTCTTCCCTTTGATAATGTACAAGTGTAAACTTCTCATGTAACTGGGTATTTTGGCATGGTAGTACATTTGTTTTGGATGGGAATCATGAATGTAAAGGGTTGCATGATGTGCTTTTATAGTCCCACTAATAGAAAATTGGGGAAGCGCACACCACTTCCTATTTTCTCTCATCCTTGGGGTAGTTTCTTCGTGGATTATGTAAAGGGATTAAGTATGTCAAAAAGTGTTCCATGTCATCTAGAATATTCTACAGGTACACCAAACATTACAGGATAATTACAAATCCAGATGGATCGAGAAGGAAGTGAGGGAGCAATCCCCTCACATATATGTTGAACGATAATGATTTTGGAGGCCCAAAAACTTCTTAATGGGGAGGCATGATCCAGGAGGATCTCAAAAGGTCAAATTTGAAAGTCAATAAATATAATCAAATTCAGCATGGTTGCGAAGAGATAGTCAGGAAAAGGCCAATGGTGTGAATGTCACCTGAATCAGAGTCTGTATGAGGAAATTTGAGTGTATTGAAGTTTCGGAAAAACATGTATTTCATGTGTAGAATTTGGAAAAAAGGGTTCCATGTGGTTGTGCGATACTGACGTGGAAACCTCCTGTGATTACACATGGAAGGAAAATCAGTGATGTGGCAGTATAGTTTGCACTTGAATTGGCATCAATTGGACCAACAACCATTAAACATGTGGCATCATGTTTTACAAGTGGACCAATCAAAGACTACCATTTGGAATCCACCCATTGGTTCACACGGTTGAAGGGTTGATCAAAATATATATGGAAGTGAAAAGGTTTGAACCCGCAACCTCTATTATAGCACTCCAACAACATAAAACTATGCCATTCATTTGATACTTGTTATGCACATGACAATTTTTTCATTTAAGTTTGATTCAACATGTTTTGGGGGAAATGGGATGTCAACCAGCCCACCATATTTGGCGGTTGGTCAATCCCACCCCCCATACTTAGTGTCGACCAACCAGTTTAGCAGAGTGTGTGCAATTAGAACATGCTCTAATTAAAACTTTGGTTACATGTTGTTATGTGGGTTTTTTTTCCAGCAAGTGGCTTGGATATAGTTGTAAATTGTGACAAATGAACCAAATAATTATTATATGGTTGTAACCCACATTTGTTGGGTATGCAATGAACCTCTTTTGGTTATAGCTATGGGCCATATAAAGTGCAACCAAGAGAATCACTTGGTGTAAAGTGGTTGGATATATGCCAAAAGGAAATGGGTGCAAGTTGTGCATTAAAACAATGCCAATGAGTTTGGAATAAAGTTGAGTATGGATAAGAGAGATCCCAACTACCATACCATTTATTAAAAGTGAGTTGTAACCAATGGATAAAAACAAATAAAGGTTTTAATGAAGGCCAATGAATGGGGGAACATGGGACTCATATGAAATATGTTAAGGGGGTCACACCAAGCTATATAAACCACCTAGAATCCAAGCAAAAGGAATCCATATTCTTGGTGGAGATAATCCATTTTTTGGAGAAATTTGGGGCCAATATTTTGGTGGAGAACTCCTTGGTGGAGTGAGAAATTTGGAGATATATTTTTCAGATTTTGGGAGTTCTTGGAGAATTTGTGGTCCATATAGCCATTTTTGTGCAAAAGAGAGGAAGGTGTTGTTGTAGATTTTGTAAAGAGAAGGTGGGAGTATTTTACTTATTTTTCACCATATTCTCATTTCATAGTTGTTGGTACAAACCCTTTATAGATCCAATCGATACATTCTCTCTAAAATCCAAGGTATCTATGTATCAAATCCCTATTTTCCATGTACTTGATATTTTGCTGAGATTATAAACAAATGTCCTCCCCATTGAAGAGTAGGCCCAGAGATGTAGTCCCCTAGGGACGCACTTCCTGACCAAGTGGTTCTTGTGTGTTTCACAGTATATGCATATTATTTTATGTGTTTCTTCCTTTTATGTACACATTCATACATTCATTCTCCTTTTAAAAAACAAACCAATGATAAGTCAATGATTACAAAGATCCCGATCAAGTATTTTTACACTCTATTGGAAACTTAATCTCATGTGACTAATTGAGTGATATGAGTGTCAATTTCATGGTATTGTATGGTACTCTTGAGCCTTCTATATGGAGTTCCTAATATTTTTCTCCCGGTATTTGCTTGTGACCTTTCCCTTTAATTTTGTAAACAACTGGAAATAGTCAAGACAAAATAAGTTTCTCCATTCCAGTCAATGTTTTGATTTAACTATTTCCCTCTTCAATAGATCACATATTTGGAAATTTTGTTTCACCGATCATTGAATCCTTTCCTGATTAAATAAATGTGTTTTTAGGATTATTATTATTCCTCCCTTTGCCCACATAAGTCTATTTATTTTTTTCCCTAGCTTAGGAGGTCTTCATCACTTCACCAGTGCATGGGGGACACATCTATTAGAAATATACCACTTAATTCACCTATATGCATGCATTTTGGTGCTCTAGGGATCAATCACTATAATTTAGGAACCCACTCGAAGTATCACCAGCAATGTCCAACAGTTGACTCTAGTAGGTATTCAGTCATGTCCAGATGTGCTCCAATCCCAATCAGTTAGATCACTTCCAGTGTCTCTAGAACCAGTTTTACATGCACACAGAGAGTGTGGCACCTTTGTTCACCTACCCTCTTCAGTTAACAGATTTTAACTAATTGTAACTGGTTATTAACTAATTTAGTGATTTGGAGTTACACTAGTTAGCTCTAGTTGTGATTTTCCCACACTGATTTAGCTCCTAAGTCAATCTAGGGTGGTATATTCAACTGCCTCTTCAACTATTCGAGTTATTTTTTTTTATTTTTTATTATATATTCACCCATAATGTGAATATTATTGTAATGGGATATTTCTTGTATTGTTCTTCAACTCATTGTGTAATAGCAATTATTCTTCTCTATATTTTTCTTGTGCAATCTATGTGAAGACTATTTATGTCCCAACATCTTCCTGTTAGAATCTAATATGGTATCGGAGTCTAGTTAGGCTATTCACGTATCCCTCAGATACTTCCATTGATGCACCATAGATTGTGCTCTTTGTCGAAGTAGAGGTTGATTTGTCTAACAAAAATTTTCTTTCTATTTTTGTGCAGGTATTCAGTTCTCTCACCAGTAGCACGAAAACAAATCATGGATCTATTTAAGATAGAAACCTTGACTTTATTCAATTATTATGAATGGAAATCCAAGATTGAGATATTGTTTTGCAGCAGAGGTCTCTACAAAGTTTCTATGGCCTTATAAATTGAACCTAATGAAGTGTTGACACCTAGAAAAATACCAGGTACCAAGTAGTAGGGATTCTCCTCGATGAACGATCCCAATTACATCAGACACCATTTGGTGTGGGGAATTCATCTGATTCATGGTTCTAGCTATCATAGATTAATTTCTTTTAATCTTTTGCTGGTTACAACCCAGTCCACCGTTTATATGATTTTTGTTTAAAGAATGATATGCAGGTGCCTAAGCTAAATGCATATCTAATCTAAATATAAAACTAAACTATTCCATCCTCAAACATGGAGAAAATTTAGAGTTTAGAGTAATATACTGTAAATGCTCATAAAGGTCTAATAGATAGTCGTACAAACACAATAATCACATTCACAACAGAAATAATACCAAATGTAGCTCTAATATAATTAAACCATTTATTACCCTATCAACACGTACAATTATACAGATAGCAGACATTTATGACCAAGGAAATAGTTCCAGGAGGTTAGAACAATCTCAGTGTATGATGTACAAAAGCAAGAAGAAATAGTTCTACATTATGCATTCCACACATTCTGATTAAATATCTGTGTAGGTCCTTTGTTCCAACAAAATGATTCTTCTTATTAGTAAAGAGGTATCTCTTTTACAACAATAGTCCAGAATTATTTCACAGCAAAACGACTTTTCTATGGTTCTCTGCACCCCTATTATACTATCTTTGTCCATCACCTAGGAGATTCCCAAGATTCTTATTCTCCCACCTGGCTGAATATAATGGTTTCAAAAACAAATTACACAGGCCTTTCCCTTATGGAAATACATGCTCCTTTATTTTTCCTACATATTTGCATTGTGAAATTTGTTTTGTTAGCTCAAGAACCAGTGACGTTGTTGTTCCTCCACATGTGTTGTTTCTTGGTGACCAATCCCTTGCTCCTATGTATGTTTCATGCTTCTTTATTTGCTGCATCTTTAAACCAATTTCGTAGTCCTTCATCTTACAAATCTTTGTTCATCTTTTCATTGCAAAATCAACTTGAGTTGTTGATCAAGTTTCTGTAAATATCTCCACCATTCAAAATTTAAGCCTCTGCCATATTCCATGAATTTCCAAAGTTCATTAATCCGTGCATGTTGAATCAGCATAATTTTTATCCTTCGTAGATTTAATTTCGAGAAGATCTCAATCATTGATCTATGCAACGCTTTAACCAATTCCAATGATTTCAAAAGTTATCTTCCACAAGCATGTTGAATCAAACAAATGCACGTCCACTATCGATCTGACTCCACCTTTGATCTTGGATATTGAAATTGTTAACACTTTGTTTTAACAGTTGATTTAAAGGGCTTGACAGAATTTTGGTAAGGGTCCCAGCCCCTCGAATTTCATGTGACCACCCTTAAACGAGGTAAGCGGCAGGTGTGTTGTAACATTGGACATGATTCATATTCAAGGGTTGTGATTGATTGGAAGTGGATCAATGGTTCCAAACCTCTTCACACGAGCAAACATGCGTGATCAAAGCTTCTGTCCTGGATTGCGAAATGTGTTAAAGACCGGTGGCTTTCGACGGTTGAGATGATTTTTGGGGCAGATATATGGCCTAAAGTAATTTTGCAATCCATACTTGTGTAGGTAAAACCGCAATCTAAAATCATGAAAATGTGTAGAGGTTGCAAAGATCAACGGCTGCGATGAAGAAGGAGATATATCTATGGCTACAACTCATTTCGCAAGGCAAACTAGCACAGATGGATATCTGAGTTTCCTATTGCAAAAAAGGGTGGGGCCCACTCCGATCGACGGCTACATGAGGGGTCGATCTTGATCAACGGCGAAGAACATTTCATGGGCCAGAACAGCCTGCAGTGTTCAGAAGAAAAAAATTGGTGGCAGGATGAACATAACGTGGATGGCGGATATGAAAGATTCCTTTGATTGGATGGCTAAGAAGACTCCCAAGGTGCAGATATCCCATCTAGTGTGGAAATGACAACAGAGGGGGAATTCACGTGTGTAATCTACCCCATTGCAGATTGACCGATTCCTCTGACACCATTCGGGAGACGCCTAAGGTGGAAGCCTCGTCCAGTGGCACAGTTTTCCCCAGGTTGAAAGTGTGGCACGTGGTTCGTTTCAGAGGAAACCGTGAGAGAGATAGAGGTTTGATTCGCTGAGGTGACAAACCTGGAATTTACACTAGACCAAAGGATGCAGCGAACTAAAACAACTTGACACCGCTATCAAGGTAATTTAAAGGGAAGGAGATGGTCAAATCCGCAGCCCTTGGAACCATCCTGGCAGCCACGCATAAATGGTTTGGAATCTTAGCCATGCCAGATAATATGATTAAACATCAGGAGGGAAAAATCCCTACTCTGGCACCACACATGCCACCATCACAACCACTTTAAGGGTATAGTTCTTCCCGAAGCCATTCCTGCTCGCACTATATAACACCATCCTCTGAAGATATTTGAGACATGGAACTGTGTAGATGATAAGAGATATATAAGGTTGAATTCCAAGAAGTGTCGAATTATTTCATAGACAACCATGATTGTGTGGTTCAAGAAATTAGTTTGATAAGGAGTTCTCTTGGTAGGCAGGCACAAAATCTGTGTTCTGGTTATCCACACCAAAAAAACACCATCCACCAAGGCACAGATGTGAGATACCAAGGGGGATTCACCTACTTCTACACAACCCAGTATCTGGATATGCGGTGTATGGGTTTTGACATCCCAATGACGTCCCTCCAGCACTCTCAGCTACATTCCCGACCTCCAAAGTCCCAGCTCACAGTGGTGGCAGAACTCTTGGATCAAATGCTCATACTAAGACCAGGTGGGTCCGAAGCCTTCAATGCCATTTCTAGAGGCTCCATTTGGATTCTTAGTTGTGGGCGAGGAGAGGGTCAGATGCATGCTTGGCTACATGGCTCATAGAAGAATCCTCCTCGTGAGAGGAAGAAGACAGTACAAGGATGATAAGCTTCTTAAGTCGCTTATCATCACCAACCATTTGGCCACCTTTTCTCTGGCCTCCTCCTATAACAGTCTTACCTGACAAAGGATGAGGTCAAAAGAATGGTAGAGGAAAGGATTCAAGTCTTCTTGTCAGCCTTTGAGCAACATGTACCATTTGGACAAGAGACCCAAAATAGGTCCAGGGTAGCCTGTGCATACCATTGACTTTCAGCACGCCGCGTGGGAGTCATTTTCATGAAGCAGGATGGTATGGACTCTATGCTGTCATCCTGCATTATCACGCACTGCATCTCCATGATGTTTGTTTATAATTGTAAAAACATGGTGATAGTCCACTCCTTATACTATTAACACCTGATGGCGACTTGTAACAATTTTTAATTTGGTAGTCTCAGCAATAGGTTTGTATAAAAACACTCCCGATAGATGGAGAGAGAAGTTAGTGAATTGGATTGGGAAACAATTCCAGGCTGAGGGTCCCATTTGTAAATCTTGATACCTATGTATGAATAAATTACAGTGAAATACTGTCATTCACAGCAGAGATTCCTATGTTGTTGTTTTTCCCAATACGTACCTTATTTACATGTAAATGTGTTTCCTATTTCCACTCCATTTTGTTTATTGATTTTCATGCTTGCAACATAGGGTATAGTGGTTTAGAACTCATATTTTCTATGCTTCGACTGTTGTTTCAGGAATTCAACACTGGTTCTTCTAAAGTTGCATGGAATTCATTGTTGAAATATTGTAACTTCATATATAAAATCTATATGTATCTTTTTGTGGTCCCCGATGGTCCTACCAGGAGAACCACTTTTATTACATTATACCCCGATGCTCCTTATAGGAAGAACTAATAAGAGTGATGAGGTAGTCCCCTCTAATTGTAAAGGTGGGTGATTAGCACCCCAGTGTGGTTACTTGAGCCTACATGTGTAACTCGAGCCTACATGATTTAACTCGAGCCTACATGTCAAATGAGTTAACTTAAGTGAATGGATGAATATAAATAGAGGTGTAGTGCTCCTCATTTGAGACACACACACTCTCACTTGTGTAGCACATTAGTGGAGAAGAGAAGTAGCTGGAGAAGGAGGAGGATTAGGCTTTGATCTCCTTGCTGGTTTTATCTTTTATCTGTTTGGGGCATCTATATTGAGGAATATTTTGCTGGGTTTTTCCCTTCAGGGTTTTCCCAGGATAAATCTTTGTGTTCCTTTTTTTGTTGTTGTGCTTGTCTATATTTCAGTGATCCTGTTTATATGCTTTTATCATGAAAATGAAATGAAATACTGATGTGTTAGTTAAGCATATGAAAATTTAACATGGTATAAAAGCCACCCTGAAAAGAAGAAATTATGTAGCTACAAAACCTAGGGCTTCTTATTTTTTGGTTCTCTCTCCACAATTGATCAGCAAGAGACGGCTAGGCTGACTCTCCATTGAAGGGCACATCTTTCTGTCGAAGCAGAATTCGATTCCAAGCATTTTCAGTTTTCGGTGCGGGAAATTAGGGCTTCTTGCAGAAGAAGAATTTTTTAGTGAGACTAGCATAGGATTTCTCTCCTCATAAAAATCGAATTCTAGAGACCTGTATCAAGTTTTTTGGTTGGTTGAAACTCCGGGAAAGTCAAACCCTAGTTTGACCCCGAGCTAGAAAAACCCTAAATACTAAAACTGCTAAGTTTTGGTACATTCAATATATCCTGAGATTGGCGAAGGTTAAGGAGCTAAAAATTATAGAGGACGAATATGAAATCTGGATGTACATTGTGTCCAAAATTCAGCCTCATATGCACTATATTTTGGGAGATATGATCCCTCCAAGTTAGGGTTCTAGCCTCTTCCAGAATTCATCCCTAAACAGTACACCTGTGGAAAATTTCTATAGATTTTTCTACAGAGGTCCAAATTGAATTCCTGAAGATTTTATAGAAATATCACAGACTTTAATTTCTATGGTCTGAATTTCAGAACCAGAAGATGAAACAGTGACACGTGGCAGTTTGTACAACTTCGCTGTTCTGAACAGTCCTGTAACAGGTCATCGTGGGAAAACGATCATAAATCACAATTCGTGAAACAAATTCTGATGAAACCTATGGTGTTGGATCAGGGACATTCTATGTTACCTCAGTGAGAAATTTCAGACACATAGGAACAATAATTTTGGATATATCACAGAAATAGTGACAGGAATTTTGGCAGAAGAAATTGGAAAACTAGGGCTTCTTGTTCCTGGAGCTTCCCTCCACTGTTTTCAGAAAAGGAGTACATTAGACAGCTCCATTTGAATAGATATATATTTCTATCCAATAATATATTAAATATTCCTATTTTTTAAAATTAGGGTTTCTCTGACAAACCCTAAATCAGCTAGCTCTGGAAGCAGGACGGACACCTCAAATCGGTAAGATCTAATCTTTTTCTATTTGCATTTGAGGTTCTCATTTCAAAGTGATCTATCACATCAGCTTGATGATAAGCTTGGTAAAGTTGACAACTTCCAAGCATGGAAGTATTTTATCTCTCTAAAGAAAATGAATTGGACACCTACATAAGTAGAGAGGTTCCAGTTCCATACGGAGATGAGGCTCAAAGCCTTACACAAGAAGAACTTGATCAAGGCAAAGAAGATCATTGTTGATTTAATCACGGATCAACTTGTACCACAAGTGTCTTCCCTAAAGACACCGAAGATGTTTGATTCCTTGATCAAGCTATTTGAAGATAAGAACTTCAATCAGAAGATGGCTTTGAGAAAACATTTGAAGAATGTGAATATCCAGAATGCAAAACAACTTGAAGCAGTAGAAGAATATGTGGAGAATTCAGAAGTGGTGATAGCCACCTTGAATGTCCTCTTAGGATCATAGAATTCATGCAAAGAATGTATTCCAGAAGGAATTAATTTCTTTCATCCTGACTCATAAGAAGAGAAGAAGAATATGGGAGCAATTGAAGATCAAGCTCTCACCATTCAAAGAAGATCCCTCAAGTGATGAGGAATATGAAGAACTCAATTCTTGTCATTTGGATAAGAAATGATGATTTCATGAATGAAGAAGATGATAAAGCAGAATGATCAAGATGGAGTCTACCCACAAAACAAATAAAATATAAGTATTCAATTGTCATTTCATGATATTGTTTTGTTATACATTTGATTATATTCAGTTGATGTGTTATGCATGATAGATTGTTTCCATTAATGACTACTAATATGCATGTGATGGGTAAGTAGCTCATGGTGTTGTATAAATCTCCATTGCTACTTATCAAACCTGTTTGATGACATATTGGATTAGTGCACAATATCAATAATGTCATGGTAGAGATGGAAGGCATCTAGAAAGTTTATGTGAGATATGGATGAATGTTGTATTGACTAAATAGTTGCATGATGCATAAGAATTTGTCGTTATGCATATGTTTTATGAAATAGTTCTAACCATGCAACTGGTGCATTTGAATTGTAGGAAAGGTCATGTACAACCTCCTACAAGAAAACAAGGATGAGACTTGTTCCGAAGAACAAATGATGACAATTCAAGATTCACTCCAATAAACATGAATCTGAAGCTCCCAGGGTTAGAGACACCATGATGGAAGAAAGAGCTTCAGAAAGCAGTAGATCCACCTTGAAGGATGAAGACCACCATGGGTACAAGAGATAACTCAAGATGAAGAAAAGAATGCTATGATTAAAAAAAAAAATATTAACAGTTGATCATGGGGAATGATGTATACGATATGATTTCGAGACATAAAGGGAAGTACGTAGTGTCTTCCATATGGATCTACAAGAACAAGTGTACAAAGCAAGGTTCATGATTTTTCTCAGAAAGAATAGAATATGACATGACATACTCTATTAACCAGTATATATCAAGCATAGAACCACCTGTACAGAATGAAGAGGGAATATGATACTCCAATTCAGGGGGAGTAACTACAGAAAATTATTTCTGAGTTCGACATGGATAGCTTCGTGATGGATTGAGACTTTACCAAGAGTAAAGTGGGTTCCAACCTTCAAGGTTGAATGCAAAAGAATAGGATATGTTGATGACCTGAGAAGACAAACTCATAGAAGATGTTATGATACTATAATGATGTTTGGGATATAGTACTCAAACCAAAAAGCAAGAATGTGGTATCTTCCAAATGGATTTGCAAGATAAGATATGTTGCTGATAGAAGTAAGGTAAGACTTGTGGCTAGAGGTTTCTATCAGAAAGAGGGAATTAATCTGAATAGACACTTACTCTAGGAAGCAAGGTACACTTCCTTCAAAACTATCATGGTAGTTTCTTCCATGATGAAGTAAATACAAGCCTTCCTTAATGGTATGATTGAGGAAGAGTTTTACATCAAATAGTCACGAGGATTTGAAGTTGAAGATAGATGGAATCAAGTATGCAAGTTGAAGAAGGCCCTCTATGGCCTGAAGCAAGCTCCCAAAGCTTGGTATGGAAGAATAGATAGTTTCCTAATGAGCATGGGCTTTTCCAAGAGTAAAGTCGATCCTAACCTTTCCTACAAGGTTGTAGAATATGAACCTATCATTCTATTACTATATGTGGATGACTTATTCTTGGCAGGGAATGAGAAACAGATCATGGAAAGCAAGAAGAAACTAGCAGAAGAATTTGAGATGAAAGACCTTAGGTTAATGCATTATTTCCTAGTTCTAGGAGTATGGAAAAGTTCAGAAGGAATATTTCTCAACTAGGGAAATTATAGAGATATTGAAGAGATTCAATATGGTGGAATGCAAAGTCATGGCCACACCCATGGACTCCATCTTGAAGCTGTTAGCTGATGACTCGTTAGAGTTAGTGGATGTGACTCACTACAGACAGATCATTGGGTCATTGATATACTTAAAAAATACCAGACCAGACATTTGTTTTGCTGTGAACACCTTAAGTCAATATCTTGTTCAACCAAGATGAGTTCACCTAGTAGCTGCAAAACATGTGATGAGATATCTGAAAGGGACTATAGACTTTGGTCTATACTATGATGGTAGCCATGAGTATAGATTGTATGGCTACACAGATGCAGATTGGGCTGGAAGTATCTCATAAAAGAAAATCACATCAGGTAGATGCTTTTGCTTGAGGTCTGCTATGAGTTCATGGTTTAGCAGGAAACAATCCAGTGTTTCTCTTAGCACGGTTGAAGCAAAATACATAGAATATTGCTCTACTAAGTTGTGAAGCCATATGGCTTTAGAAGCTGATATCAGGTCTCTTTGACTTGAAGATGGATACTACAATGATTCTATGTGATAACCATATTTGTGTTGACAAAGAACCCCGTGTTTCGACGTAACACATAGAAATCTGGTATTTCTACATACAAGATAAGATGTAGATGATGATACTATAGATGCAGATGATGGTGATTCAGTATTTCTATATTGAATATAGAGATGATGATGTTTCCGTATTACCGTACTGAAGATATAGATGATGATGATTTCAGTATTCCCATACTAGAGATATAGATGATATTTCAGTATTTACATACTATAGATATAGATGATGGTGATTCTGTATTTCTATACTAAATATAGAGATGATGATGCTTTCAGTATTTCTATACTGAAGATATAGATGATGATGCTTTTAGTATTCACATACTGGAGATACAGATGGTGATAGATCAGTATTCAGATACTGAAGATGTAGATGATGATGGTTTGGATGATGATGTACTGACAAAGCCTCTGCCTCGAGTAGAGTTTGAACACTTTCGAGACAAGCTTGGTGTTGTTTGGAAAGACCTTCCTCGAAAGGGGGAGTAGTGATGTTGCAGTGGGATTGTATCATCCTGGAACATCTATCCGTAATAGATCTGATGACCTCGGTCCTCGAGAACGTGGTAGGATTGTATCATCCCTGGGCACTTTCCCTAAAGTGATCCAGAGACCTTGGTCTTTGAGAATGAAGAGGGATTGTATCATCCCAAGACATCTATCCACAATAGATCCAGTGACCTCAGTCCTTGAAAACATGGTGGGATTGTATCATCCCTAGGCACTTGCCCTAAATTGATCCGAAGACCTCGGTCTTCAAGAATGAAGAAGGATTGTATCATCCTGGGACATCTGTCCATAATAGATCTGGTGACCTCAGTCATTGAGAATGTGGTGGGATTGTATCATCCCTGGGCACTTGCCCTAAAGTTATCCGGAGACCTCGGTCTTCAAGAATGAAGAGAGATTGTATCATCCCAGGAAATATATCCATAATAGATCCAGTGACCTTGGTTCTCAAGAATGTGGTAGGATTGCATCATCCTTGGACATCATCCTAAAGTGATAGGGACTGATTCTCCTGTAATAAATCAGGTGGCTTCGGTCCTCAAGAATGTGGTAGGATTGCATCATCCTTGGACATAGTCCTAAAGTGATAGGGATTGATTCTCGTGTAATCAATCCGGTGGCTTCGGTCCTCAAGAATGTGGTAGGATTACATCATCCTTGGACATAGTCCTAAAGTGATAGGGACTGATTCTCCCGTAATCAATCCGGTGGCTTTGGTCCTCGAGAATGTGGTAGGATTGCATCGTCCTTGGACTTAGTCCTAAAGTGATAGGGACTGATTCTCCCATAATCAATTCGGTAACTTTGGTTGTCGAGAATGTGGTGGGATTGTATCATCCCTGGACTTTAAGTCCAAAAATGATCCAAATACTTTTTGTCTTTGGGTTGTGGATTGCAGGTTATTGCTGATGATGATGATGTCGTACTGTTTGAAAGATCGGAGTATGATGATGAAGATGTACTGATCAAAATATCAGAGTATGATGACGTACTGATCGAAATATTAGAGTATGATGATGACGTACTGATTGAAATATCAGAGTATGATGATGATGACATACTAATTGAAAGATCAGAGTATGATGATGATGAAATACTGATCTAAAGATCATAGTATGATGATGATGCACTATGATTATGATGTTTCTGATCGAAAGATCAAAGTATGATGATGATGTTTCTGATTGAAAGATCAGAGTATGATGATGATGTTTCTGATCGAAAGATCAGAATGTGATGATGATTATGATCGATAGATCAGAATATGATGATGATGATGTTTTTGCTGATCGAAAGGGCAAAGTGTTGATGATGATATTGCTGATCGAGAGGTCAAAGTACTAAAGATATTGCTGCTGATCAAAAGGTCAAGGTGCTGAAGATGTTGTTGCTGATTGAAAAATCAAAGTGCTGAAGATGTTGCTGATCGAAAGGTCAAAATGATGAAGATGTTGTTGCTGATCGAACAGTCAAAGTGCTGAAGATCTTGCTGATCGAAAGGTCCAAGTGCTGAAGATGTCGTTGCTAATTGAAAGATCAAAATTTTGTAGATGTTGTTGATCAAAGACTGAAGATGTTGCTGATGATGAAGACTGAAGATTGAAGATGAAGACTACATGATGTTGAAAAGCTTCCAATGATTTATAGATTTGTTACCCTGCTGATGTTGATGATGTCCCCTATCTCTACTCTTGTTGTTGTTGATGTTGTTGTAGAATACCCTTCTCGTTAAGGGGGAGTGTTGAAATATTGTAACTTCAAAGAATATTCTATATGTATATTTTTGTGGTCCCTGATGGTCCTACCTGGAGAACCACTTGTATTACATTGTACCCCGATGCTCCTAATCAGAAGAACTAATAAGAGTCATGAGGTAGTCCCCTCTAATTGTAAAGGTGGGTTATCTTTTATCATGGGTTAGTCATTAGGTTTTGATCTCCTTGCTGGTTTTATATTTTATCTTTTGGGGGCATCTATATTGAGGAATATTTTGTTGGGTTTTTCCCTTTAGGTTTTTCCCAGGATAAATCTTTGTGTTCCTTTTTTTTGGTTGTGCTTGTCTATCTTTCAGTGATCCTGTTTATATTCTTTTATCATGAAAATGAAATGAAATACTGATGTCTTAATTAAGCACATGAAAATTTAACATTCATCTTTTCGGTGCTCCATGCGATGGAATGTCCCTCCTTGTCCTCTAAATCGCCCGCTAAAATATCCTGATTGGGAAATCAGCAGCTATCTTTCCTCTGTTTTCAATATTTCGTCACTCTTTCCATTTGTAATAATTTCTTGTGCAGGTATCGACTCCATTTTCCCATGGTCCCTTGCCCCCAATAATCCCACCATGCACCTTCTTCAACATACTTTTCCCCATTGAGGATCCTAGCCCCCTGATTTTGCTGATTGAAAATCCTATGCAGAGTAGGCTCTCATGACACACAAGAGTGGCAACCTTGTGTGGAGATACTCCAGTGAAAAATGATAGATCCCTATCTCACTATGTAGGGCCAAAGGAGCAGCCTAAAGTGGTTCTACTGTTGCCCTAGAGCGGCCTTCCCTCGCTTGACCTTGGGGGCTCAAAATCCTAGTGCTAACAGAAATATTTTCCCTTTAACCAATTTCGTGGATCTAAGAAATTTATTTCATTCCTGCAAGTTAAAACATAGGAATTCTTTAGGACCGTAAATTTGCATCTAAGAATATCAGCAGTTGAAAGATACAACCTTTACCCGATCTCGCAATCTCCCATCCTAAATTGGTGAACCATAGTACTTGTAATACATAAAGACAACATCATGAGAGACATATCTGATATGGAAACAACAATAATTTATTAATTGAGATTGTAACTAATCACCACATTTTCAATTGTAAGTTTCATGATATGTGTCATTTATTTAAATAGAACAAAAACATGATGATTAGCGCCCTATTAAGCAAGTAAAATATTTAGTTTAAGTTTCAGGAGAAAGATTATTCTATTTCCCTAATGGTTCACAGTTAAAAAAAAATAGAGGTTGGACGGCTCAGATCATCTCAAAGATGGATCAGGTCTAATTTGAACCGTTATATCATGTAGCCTTGGCATCTCCTTTCCACCTCTGCCCTTCTAGAAAGTGGAAATCAAGTTTGCCAATTTTATCAAGTTAAAATTCTACTTTTGCACCTCTTCATTTCCGCTTCCGCACTTCTAGGAAGCAGAAAGTTGTTAGTTTTTCAACATTAAGATAGCATTATTAGGATCTTTAACTAAGTGAATAACAAGTACAACAATCAAACACAAGAGACAATGAACACGGTGTTTTTCCTCGAGGAAACCATAAAGGAGAAAACCCCGCAACTTCCTTAGAGATAGAATCAGCACCAAAATAGTAAAAGCCCCAAAATAGTAAGTGATCTCCCGATAGTAGTAATCTTATTCTTGACTAGCCCCAGGAACTTCTCCTTCCTCAACTATGCGCTACACTTGAGTGTGGATGAGTGTGTGATAAATAGAGACTCCGGTTCTCTATTTATACTAATCCTGACATGACTAAAACCCTACTAGGGCCGACCTCTACTAGGAGAGACTAATAACCCTAGTGCCCCAGAACTGCGAGGACTTTAACACTTAGACAATCAGAGGGTTACCCACTATGACTTGACATGACTTGTTTACATTATTGATCCTCCCGATCAGAACATCGGGGCATGACAACATGACTCAAATAAATAATAGATACATCCCGAAATAAACACCGGGTTACAATACATAATATACATAGATGAATACATTATGAAGTTACAAATACATCAACACTCCCTCTTAACTAGGAAGGTATTCTTTCGACACAATTTTCAGCACCGCTCTTCTTCTCTATATTAGCTGGGTCATCTCGTCTTCTGTATCTCAAGTCTTCTGAGTCTTCAAGTCATCTTCATCATTGGATTTGGATTATCTCTCGATCTGAATCATCATGGGATATCATCACTAGATCTGGATCATCTCTCGATCTAGATCATCATGAGGCATCATCACTAGATCTGGATCATCTCTCGATCTGGATCATCACTGCCTATCATCACTAGATCTAGATCATCACTTGATCTGGATCATCACAGCTGGATCATCATCACTGGACCTCGATCATCTGTCAATCTGGATCATCACTGGCTATCATCACTAGATCTTGATCATCACTCGATCTGGATCATCCCTGGTGCTATCTCATGATTCTTCTTGTCATAGGAAGTTCTATAGAGCCAACCCTTTTTCATGATGGTTGTAGGCCTATCCTCCATGCAAGTTTTCTTTAGCACTTATATCTAACCTACTCGTTAGAAAGGCATAGTACTCACATCCATCCAGGATGGAACACATCCTACTCACAATGATGGAAGAGTTCTGTACTTCCATCCAGGATGGAACACATCCTACTCACAATGATGGAATATTTTCTCACTTTCATCCAGGTTGGAACACATCCTTCTCACAATGATGAAAGACTCTCATCCAAGCTAGAACACATCCTGCTCACAATGATGAAATATTTCTGCACTTCCATCCAGGCCGGAACACATCCTACTCACAATGATGGAAGACTCTCATCGAGGCTAGAACACATCCTGCTCACAATGATGAAAGATTTCTGCACTTACATTCATCCAAGTGGGAACACATCCTACTCACAGCGATGAAAAGGCTCTGCACTTACATCCATCCTGGCGGGAACACATCCTGCTCATAGTGATGGAAGGGCTCTGCACTTACATCCATCCAGGCAGGAACACATCCTGCTCACAGTGATGGAAGGGCTTGCACTCACATTTGATCTTGTAGGAACCAATCCTACAGTCATATCAGAATTCCCCCCATTCCTCCTCGACTGAGCTACTTGGTAACTGACCAGGTGCCTCCATTCTCCTGGAGAATGGCGGCATTCGACCTACTTGTCGAAATGGCCAACACTCACTTCTGACATGGAAGGAACTTAATCCTTTAGCCATGAAAGAATGGTTTAGCCCTTACATCTGATCAAGTGGGAACACATCCCTCTATCACATCAGAATGGCTACTCAGTCCTAGACTGAGTGTTCCTGGTACCTCACCAGGAAACTCCATTCAAAGAATGGCAATTTCCCTTACATCCATCCTACTCAACAGAATGGCCAGCACTCATATCTGACATGGAAGGAAGCAATCCTCTCACCATGACAGAATGGCTCAGCCCTTACATCTGACCTACTCGTCAGAATGGCTACTGATCTTAGCACTTATGTCTAACATGGAAGGAACCAATCCTCTCACCATGACAGAATGGCTCAGCCCTTACATCTGACCTACTCGTCATAATGGCTACTGATCTCAGCACTTATGTCTGACATGGAAGTAACCAATCCTATCACCATGAGAGAATGGCTCAACCCTTACATCTGACCTACTTGTCAAAATGGCTACTGATCTCAGCACTTATGTCTGACATGGAAGGAACCAATCCTCTCACCATGACATAATGGCTATGGGACTCATCACTTTCCCTTGGAGGAAACCTCAATCTAGAGAACACCAAGCTTCTCCCTAAAGTATTCGAACTTTACCTTAGCCAATGGCTTCGTCAACACATCAGCTATCTGTTCCTCCATCACAACATACTAGAGCTTCACTGCTCCCTTCTACACCATATCCCTGATATAGTGGTACTTGATCTCGATATGCTTCGACTTGTCATGGAACACTAGATTCTCTGACAACTTCATGCAACTCTGGTTGTCATAATGTATACAAGTAGCATCCAACTAGAGATCAAATATATGAGACAGTAACTTCCACAACCATACTGCCTCACAACTAGCTGAACAAGCTGCGACATACTCTACTTTAGCTGTACTCAGTGCCACACAAGATTGCTTCTTGCTAAACCAAGAGATCACAGCTGATCCCATACTAAAGCAACACCCTGAAGTGCTCTTCCTATCGATGGCACTTTCTACCCAATCTAAATCAACATAACCCTCCAGGTTAATCTTTTGATTTGCATCTTACTTGAGCCCATAATCAACTGTACCCCTTAGGTACCTCAAAATATGCTTTGCAGCAATCAAGTGAACATTTATTGGATCTATCAGGAACTGGCTCAAGGTGTTCACAGTAAAACAAATGTCTGGTCTTGTGTTCATCAGTTACATCAATGATCCAATCATTTGACGATACATAGTAGCATCAACCAACTCTGATGAAGCATCACTCAATAGCTTCAAGTTCGATGCCATAGGTGTGGCCATAACCTTGCAGTCCATCATCCTAAACCTCTTCAGGATATATACTGTATACTTCCCTTGTCCAAGGAAGATTCCATCTATACTCTGCCACACCTCCATACCTAGAAAATAATGCATCATCCCCAAGTCCTTCATTTCGAACTCAGCAGCAAGCTTTCTCTTTGTATCAGCAATCAACCCATCCATACCTGTCAGAAATAGATCATCTACATACAGTAGAAGCATCACTGGGTTGCCATCCTCAACCTTGTAGTAAAGGTTGGAATTTTCTTTACTCTTGGTAAATCCCAAACTAGATAGAAAGCTGTCAATTCTGCCGTACCAAGTCCTGGGTGCCTATTCAAATCGTACAGGGATTTCTTCAATCTGCATACATGAGACTCCCTGTCATGTGTCTCAAAACTGAGTGGTTGTTCTACATACACTTCCTATTCTACTACACCATTCAAGAAAGCAGTCTTGACATCCATCTAGTGTATCTTCCATTTCATCCCTGCAGCCAGAGCAAGTACTGATCTGATGGAAGTGTATCTAGCTACAGGTGCAAAGGTTTCTTCATAGTCTATTCCTTCTTTCTGAGAGAAACCCCAAGCTACAAATCTTTCTTTATATTTCTCAATGCTACCATCTGCAGCATGCTTGATCTTGTAGATCCATTTGGAAGTTACAACTGACTTCCCATTTGGTCTTGGAACAACATCCCAAACATCATTCTTCATGATCGATTGATATTATTCAATCATAGCATCCTTCCATTCTTTCCGTTCTGCTACTTCTTCATAACTGGAAGGTTCTTTATCAATAAAATCACATAGTAAAGCTACATACCCAGAACAAGATCTGGTCCTCTTTCTTTCTCTGTGATTCTCTTCTAGAGCCCCATATCTTTCTGCACCTTGGATAAGTTCTCATACCCAAGCAGGTTTCCTCTTATGAGGATTCTTCTCTAGAGGTGGATCTACAAGTCTTTGTGGTTCTTCAAATTCTCGATCTTTTTCTGGTTCTTCATTCATGGTTGTATCATGAATTCTGGGTACTTCTACTTCTTCGGGTTCTTCAGCAGGTCTCTTTCTAAATTTGTTGTAAGTTGTGTCTTCATCAAATGTCACATCCCTGCTAATGTCAATCTTCTTGTATCCTGGGAAATAGATTTTGTAATCCTTTGAGCTTTCAGAGTATCCCACAAATATACCCTTCTTTCCAGAAGGATCTAATTTTGTTCTCTTCTCTTTTGGAATGTGTATGTACATAGGGAAGCCGAATATTCTGAGATGGTTGACTTCTAGTTTCTTGCCGGAGAAGAATTCTTCAGAAGTCTTGTTCTTAAGTACTCTATGTGGAGTATGGTTCTGTACATACATCGTTGTTCTGGAAACTTTAGCCCAAATATGCATAGGAATATCTTGATTATGAAGCATGGCTCTTGTAGCTTCCATGATAGTTATGTTGTTCCATTCCACAATCCCATTCTATTGTGGATTATATGGAGTGGACAACTCCCTCTTAATCCCTGATTTTTTGCATAGATCTTTGAATTCATTTGAAGTGAATTCTCTGCCATTATCTGATCAAAAGGTCTTGATCTTATTTTCAGTGTGGTTCTCGATCAAGGATTTGAATTCCTTGAATTTGCTGAATACTTCATATTTTTTCTTCATGAAGTAAAACCATGTCTTCCTAGAAAAATCATCAATAAAAGAAACATAGTATGCATACCCACTTAGTGAGTTTGATGAAATCGAACCGCATACATCGGAGTGGATGATTTCTAGTATTCCTTTGGCTTTGCTTTCTCTACTGGTAAATGTCTTCTTTGTATTCTTCCCTCTCGCACATCCTTTGTAGACCCCATCATGTTTTGCTTGGAATTCTGGAAGACCTTCAACAACTTTTCTTGCAATAGGTAGGGCTCTGTAATGCACATGTGCAAGACTTCTATTCCAAAGATCATTTGGCTCTACTGTGTCATGGATCAAGGCTTGTTCTGGATGGCCCTTCAATTTGTACAATCCTCCTTCTTATTCTACAATTACTACCGCATCATCGATAGTCTTTCCTTTAGACCACATAATGACTTGACCATCTATGAATGCAACCCGCATTCCTTTTGCATCCAATGCTGATATGGAGAGAAGGTTATTCTTGAGTCCTGGAACAAACAATACTTCTTTCATTGTTAGAGACTTACCAGAGTCTAGTTTATATGAATATTCCCCACTACCTTTTATTGGATATTGGTAGTCATCTGCTAGCTTCACCTTGTGAGGTGATTCATGTTCTAACAATCTTACAAAGGATTCCTTGAATCCAGTCATATGTTTGGAAGCCCCACTATCTATAAGCCAATCATCACTACCATGAGTAATGTTACCTATGAGGGAGGAGTAAAAAACATATTCATCCTCGCTTGAAGAATCTTCACTTTCATATCTGGATCTCTTCTTGGATGGTTCATCATCCTCTGCAGCATTAGCATGATGTCTTCTTTTGTTCCCCTTCTTCTTATGAGAGTGGACCTTGTTCTTAGGATAGTCTTTTGAAAGGTGTCCTATTTCATCACATGTATAACATCTTAATCTAGATGGGTCCTTTCTATTGTTATCTCTATGATGAGGATTCTTACCTTTGAAGTGATGAGTTTTTTTCTTCTGCCTCTCTTGGAGTGAATTGTGAGAGCTTGATCTTCATTTCCCATTTTCTCTTCTCGAGTTGTTATCCGAGATTCTTCTTGAGAGCATTCTTCCCATAGTCTACTGAACTTGAATAGTTTCTTTCTAGCATAGATTCCTTGGATGAAACCCTTGTGAAGTAGGACTGGATAGTCTCTTCATTATGAATCTTCACACTCTTCAGTTGATTCCTCAGAGTCATTTTCTGGTTTATGTTCTTCCCTTCAAACAATTTGGTTAGGGCATCAAACATAGCTTTGGGTGTCTTGAGAGAGGACACCTATGGGATAAGGTGATCCTTGATAGAATCAGCAATGATCCTCTTTGCCATAACCATCTTCTTCTTATGCAATGCCTTTGCCTCATCTCCCTCTGGAACTAGAACCTCCTCATGAATGTAGGAGTCTAATTCATTCTCTTCTAGGACCAAGGAGATCCTATACTTCCAGGCTCGGAAGTTATCATCTCCCTCAAGCTTTTCATCAAGCTTGGTATGATGAGGCATATTAAAATAAGAATCTAAAATGGAAATACAAGATATCTTAGATATTATCAGGTCAAAATGTCGGATCTGAAACTTGAGCTGAAATCCTACAGAACTGGTTCAGGAGCAAATTAGGGTTTTGCTTTTTCAGAGTTCTATCCACCCAAATGCCTTGAAACTTGTCCTTAACTTCAATTTTGGGGAGGGGATCAATCTAGGATTGGGCTCACTAAAAAATTCCTCTTATGTGAAAATCCCTAATTTTTGGTAGTAGTGTCGAGTCCAAAACTGAAAAACCTCAAAATTGGATTCTGCTTTGACAGAAAGATGTGCCCTAAGGAGGAGAGTTATTCCACATTACTTTTGCTAAAAATCTGTGGAGGAATATTCACAAAGTAGGAAGCCCTAGTTCCCGTAGCTGCACAGTGTCTTCTTCTCAAGTTAGCTCTGATACCATGTTAGTTTTTCAACATTAAGCTAGCATTATTAGGATCTTTAACTGAGATAATAACAAGTACAACAATCAAACACAAGACAATGAACACAGTGTTTTCCTCGGGGAAACAATAAAGGAGAAAACCTCGCAACTTCCTCAGAGATAGAATCAGTACCAAAACAGTAAAAGCCCCAAAATAGTAAGTGATCTCCCGACAGTAGTAATCTTCTTCTTGACTAGCCCTAGTAACTTCTCCTTCCTCAACTATGCACTACACTTGAGTGTGGATGAGTGTGTGATAAATAGAGACTCCATTTCTCTATTTATACTAATCCTGACATGACTAAAACCCTACTAGGGCCGACCTCTACTAGGAGAATCTAATAACCCTAGTTCCCCAGAACTATGGGAAATTTAACACTTAGACAATCAGAGGGTTACCCACTATCTTGACATGACTTGTTTACATTATTGATCCTCCCGATCGGAACATCGGGGCATGACAACATGACTCAAATACATAATAGATACATCCCAGAATAAACATCGGGTTACAATACATAAGATACATAGACGAATAAATTCCAAAGTTACAAATACATCAACAAAAGGATGTTTACCAATCTTCCATGAATTTAAAATTAATCCTTCTGCTTTCTCTTTTCCACTTTCGCCCTTCCCAAAAGCAGAAATCGAGTTTGCCAATTTTATCTAGTCAAAATTCTACTTTTCCGCCTCCGCATTTCTACTTTTGCACTTCTGAAAAGTGGAAAGTGCGTTCACCAATCTTCCATAAATTTAAATTTAAACCTTCCGCTTCCTCTTTTCTGCTTCCTCCCTTCTTCTAAGCGGAAATTAGAAAGTGGATATCCTAAATTTTCAACGTTAAAACCTTATCTTTTTGCTTTCCACTTTTCTACTTTCGCCTTTCTGATGGCACAAATTGAAAAGAGGAAAGTTAGTCTGCTCCGAAATTAAACCTTGTATTTTTCTCTTTCACTTTTCCTCTTTCACTTTTCCCTAGATCGTTGATCTACGTGGAATCCTGCTGGACCATTTGATCTTGAACTATGAAAGGAGAAAGGAGGGACTCTAACTTTTTGCCTCCTCTTTTCCACTTCCTCCCTTTCGAAACCTTAATAGTTGTTGATCTATGTGGAATCTTTCTAAACCATCGATCTATGCAGAAGTTGAAAATCAGGATTCCAATTTTTTCATGACCAAAATATACATTTTCCGCTTCCGCCCTTTACGAAAAGCAGAAGTCAAAAGTCAGATTTTCCAATTTTCACGAATTTTAAAATTTGTCCTTTTTTCCTCCATCTTTCTGCTTCTGCCCTTCCTGAAAAGCGAAAATAAAAAAGAGAAAATTCAATCTTTCATGAAGTTTAAACCTTAACCTTCTGCCTCCACCTTTCTGCTTCCTCCCTTTGTGAAAAGCGGAAATCGAAAAGAGGAAAGTCAATCCTTTCCAAACGTAAACTTTGGCTTTTTCACTTCCTCCCTTTTCTCAGAAAATGGAAGTCAGACTTCCAATTTTCCAATTTTCATGAAGTTTGAACTTTAACTTTCTACCTCCCCCTTTTATTTTCCACTTTTCTGAGTTGTTGATTTGTGTGGAAGCCTTCTGGACTGTTGGATATTTGCAGAAGTTGGAAATCGGGTTTGTAACCTTTTCATAAGAGAAACTTGGCTTCTCTGACTCTGGCCTTCTGCTCCCACCATTTCTTCATTGTTGGATCTTTATCAAAGTGATTCTCAGTGGTTGATCTTAAATCAAAGCATATTTTCTTGTAAGTCTTGTTTCTTGGTCACGCCTAAGTATTTTTACCACAATCACAGTTCAGTCTTAGGGAAAAACCTTCTGCTCGAGCTTTTAGGAAAGACTAAGTATGTAGCGAGGGATTAACTAAGTTGGGAAACAAGAGTAGGCATGCGTTTAAAACAAAAAAAGGAAGGAGGGTCTGTAAAATGAAAAAATTTTGGGGAAGCAGTTGCAGCAGCAACAGTTGGCAACTAGCTGGTGAACACGGATCTCTGAAAAAACCTTCTTTGAACAACAAGATTTCCATATGGTACTGCACTGTGAATGTTCAATGATTAATTAACTATATTTCTTGAGACTTATTTAAACCAGATTTATTCATATATGCAACTTTAAAGAAACACATTTTATACCATTCCTTTGGGAGTAGGGTAACCAAGAGTTCAGTCTCTTGAAAAATATCCTTGGGCCAGAGTATGAAGTTCATTTTACCTCTTGTCTTTAAGTTTCCATCATATAAGACTCCACAGGATCGTAACATAGTAAGACATATTTATTTGTTTGTTCCTCATCCCCATGCTATAAGCATTCTTTTGATGCTTTCTTTATGACTAAAAAATTCTTATGAGTCTTCCTTGATTGCTTCTTTCATTTTGAGAGCTTGATATAGGTTATTCCATCCACAATGTCCTTTTGTGTGAGTGACAAATTTGTTTCCTTATCATGCTCACAGATGGAGAAGAACCTTGCTGATATTTGTTGTTTTGACAACACTTTTGTTCTCATGATTTATTTCTTCAGCATCATTTCTTTAATTGAAGACTGAATATTTCATAAAATTGACTTTTCAATATAAGCCTTTTGGTCTTTTTTGATTTGTAGCAATGTGATCATTTTTAATACCATACACCCGTCATACTTGCTTCCTTTCCATGTGTCCATCATGATATGCTTCTTGAGATAGGTATTAATACGAGAATGGATGAAACCACAAGATAGTACTCCAGACCTCATGAGTCTTAGTTATTTCACAGGGGTTATATGATTCAAATGTGAGCTTGAAGACTAGCTTCCGTTTCCATCATCTGTCAACAGTTAAAAAATCTCATTATGATAAAACTTTATCATTTTCTCTTTCCCATAAGAAATTCCTGACATCCAAATATTTCGAGTTTAATCAGATGCCTATACTTCTAAGCACCAAAAATTGAGTTGGTTTATTAAAAGCAAACAAACTAAGTCTATGAAATAAGATGAAACAAACATGAAAATAAACAACTAGAAAAAAAATCAATAAAAGCAAGTTTATTTATGTACAAGGTTTTCTAGATCCTAGGTAAAGTACTACTTGAGAAAAAAACCAAGCTTCCTCATCTCCTTTTGGATCAAAGGCTCCTATTTAGGGTATGTTTCTCTGAGTTGTTTCTGAAAAGGCTTCTCTCCATAATCAAAAAATTTCAGATCTCTTACATTTAACTCAATAACCCTTTTCAAACCTCGAGCTTCATACTCAACAATGTCATTTTTGCATCTTAGATCAAAATATAGAATCCACGACATATCTTCCAAATCTATTATTTTACAACCATTAACATCATCCCATGAGAATTGAAGGAGATCGGACTATGTGTCTGATTCACAACCGGTTTGTTTAGCTTAATGATTTTCTAGTTCAAACTCCAAAAAGTGATTTCCCAAAACTGAATACAAGAAGTTCACAGGTTAATTCTTCCCTTCTAACTGAGTTACATTATATGTCATGTGTGGTTCCCTCAATATTTTAATTTGGTTTTGAGTATTATTGTATGGTAGCCACAGGTGAGACCAATCCGTTGGAAAATATCCATCAAGTTTTGTTGACTAGTCCCTACTTAAATTTAATCCATATGTTTTTAGTGTATCCACTACCATAACATTTATAAACTGAAAAACTATAGGATCTGCAGATAATCAAATCAAAACATCTTTCATTTCCCCTATTGCAGGGATTTCTCCTTGCTACAGGGGCAGGAATGGCTCCCTTCTATCTATAGGACAGAAGGGTAGGTTCATGCATGGATAAATGCATAAAATAAAAATGGAATGTAAATAGACAAAACAATAAACTAAACTAAGAACGGAAATAAGAGAAGCAATGGTGAACCCCTCTGTGAAAAAGGGTTAGGGTTCTGCTACCTAAGACCTGCAAACAAATCCTAAGCTACAATAGATTGAAATACCTGTAAAACAATGTTAAACATAAAACCTGCAAATGGAAATAATGTCTAGAAAGCAAAGAAAACTAAGAAGCAAAGAAATAAAACATGAAAGACAAGCTATACCTTCTCTAGTGGAAATGGGCCACCATGCCCTAGCTTGTGGAAGCACCTCTCTTGGATGGGGGGAGCAATGGCTCAATGGAGATGGAGGAGAGGGAGTGGGTGGCTTGAGAGGCAAAGGTGTCTCAAGGCATCCACGGGTAGCATAACGGTATGCAAGGGAGAATTTGTTTGAGAGTGACCCCCACCCTCCTTTTATAGCTTTTTCATGGGGTTTTAGGGTTTTAAGCCCTTGGTCAGGGCTTTAGCCCCTTTTTTGGGATTTTATCCCCTTCTTCCCTAACTTTAGCTCCTTTTAGGGTTTTAGCCCCTTTTTGGGGTTTTTAAGCCCTTTTCTTCATCCTTAGGCTATTTTGAGGGTGTGGGGGTCTAATTGAGTGATATGAGGGTCATGAGATGGTGTCCTTGGGTGGTGTAGGCCATTGATAGCTAAGTGGGGGGATTTTGGGTTAACATTCCCTATGACTTTAACAATAGATATGTTTAGTTAAACTATCTAAGATGGGGATGGTGTAGGTTGGCCATTAATATTTTTACATATTGAAAGTGGCATGACATTTGATGAAGATTTAGAATCTACCAAACAATTATGCACATTATGATTACAAATTTAAAATGACAGTAGAAAAGGTAAAGTCTGCGATCTATATTTTCCTCCAATGCTTGCTTCATTTACTTCATCATTAGATTGAATAAATTTTGGGACACTGTTGGGTTGTGGATTAAAAGATTCTAGAAGTTTGTTCCCTCGCTGACGAAAATTACATGGTTCAAATAAAGAGATGTTTTCCTTTGTTTTATTAATGTATTGTATGATATCATACCCCAGGCCCTATTCTTTAGTAGTCTCTATTTTATTTGCCAAATTTTCCACATGTTTATTAATTGTTGTCTTCATTGACTTGTCAACTACTGGGATTGTCTCTTTTATATTTACTAGATTAGGCTTAGGTGTTATTTGAGTAGTACTAATAATTTTATTCATGTTTTCTTTAAACATCCTTATTTTAGGCAGTAAAAAACTTTCATCCATTACTGGGCCTTTACTTCTAGTCGTGACATTAATTGATGACACTTGAATTTCCTCAGTAGGTTCATCTTCACTAAGCCCCAAAGTAGGTGCCCAATCCCATAATATCATAGTGGTATCCTCATTTTTTTGTTCTATCTTATTAGTTTGGTCTTTCTCTTCATTAGGATATGCTAGCTAGGTATCTAACAATTTATTCACAACTAGAGTCATTGAATTAATCCACTATGGACAAATTTTTCTAGAATGAGGTTCTTAGTGAAAGGTACAAAAGTGATCCATGCCTACTTTATTAAAATTCAACGAAAGAGAATTATGTATAGGAGGTTGGGGCTGTTCACTCTCTTCCCTTTCCTTATAATAAGGGTTGAAATGCTTTCTATATGGACTAACTCCCTTATCCTTTCCCAAGTCCACTACCTTGTCTGACAATTTCAACACCATCTTCACTACATTATCTAGCTCATTAGAGTGTTCTTGTTTGGGCTATGGTTAAAATCAAACAAATTTTTCTTGTGGTATGTTTCAACTCAGGTTCTAGAGTATGGCTTTCTATACTATCCATATATGCCTCTACTTTCTTGGCTTCCTCATATTTTTCTACCAATGTGACTTTACTAGACCTTTTTACAAACATTTCTATTGGTAGATAAAGTGTTTTAGTATAGTATTCTACTAGAGATTGTTCAGCTCGTCTTGTTGTAGAACTAAAGGTATTAAATAAAGTGGTGAATCTCTGATTAAATTCTTGGACCTTTTCTTTATCTCCCATCCTCATAGATAGTAATTCTTTCATGAAAGTGGCCATAGTTTTCTAGTTTCCAAATTTACCTAAGAATGTCTTTGGAAAACCATCCCAATTTAATATTGAATCAAATTGCAAACTAAAGTAACGTGATAATGCTTTAGGTTCAAAGGTATATTGAAAAATTCTCCAAACAACATCTTCATGTTCAACATTTAAAAGATTCAAATCTAGATAAAAACTCTATAGGTGATCTTCTACAGATACACCCTTTCTAGGATCAAATTTTGGCAAAACCTTTTCTAGGTGTTTGGGTCAGTCATGTAATGGAGCAGCCAGGTTGAGTGGTGTTCTTTCTCTCCATGCTGGTTGATTAAAAAAAACCATGATTCGAGGTGTAGACTATGGAATACTGAAAGTGCAAGTGATTCTAGATCCATTAGAGGAAATTTCAACTCAAAATGGGCCTTTTAACTTTTATTCAAATTCCATGTCATCATGTGTTAGCCAATGAAATTGCTTTAAATTTGAAATACCGTATAGGTCTTAAACACTTTTTTAATATAAATTTGGGGATAGGTATCATAAAAAAAACTACTTTTTTTGTTTGTATTTTTGACATATCTCCCCGTGGTTTTACTCAAATTTCGATCGGGAGAGCTCGTTGGATGCAGAATTAACATCATTCCATTTTTCAGGTATTTCTTGTTTTTGGGGTAGTGGGGTCCATCAAAAGTATTCCAAGTGGGTACTCGTTGGATGCAGAATTTAATTCCGCATCCAATGATCTCTCCCGATCAAAATTTGAGTAAAAACACGGGGAGATATGTCAAAAATACAAACAAAAAAAATAGTTTTTTTCTTTTCTTCCTCCAAAATTAATAAATATTATTTTATTATTTTATTAATTCATTTTAGAAGGCCCATTTTGAGTTGAAATTTCCTCTAATGTAATTGATCCAGAGGATGAATAATTTCTTGGATGGATAAGGCTACCAACTCTTACAAATTTTCCACAAGAATCGAATCCTTAGTGTATGAGGGTACTTTCTTGGAAGCTCTCCTTCTAGGTAAAGTAGGAATAAATTTCAACGCCCCTAGTTTCTTGACATAGGATCTTGTATGTCTCCTAAATATATCTACTTCCTCAAATGGGATGACATACAAATGTTATGATTCTTCTTCCCCGGAACCTATCTGTTCTTATTCTTTATATTCAGGAATAAAATCTTCAAGGGAATTATTTTCGGATGATATTCCAGTGTAGTCTTCTTTGAAAATCATATTTCCCCTACCAGCCATGTACATGCTGGTGCCCTCCTTCTAGCACCAATTCTATTGATGCCTGTAAAAATCCTAGGTACTAAGCAGTATGGATTATCCTCGGTGAACGATCCCAATTAGATTAGACACCATTTGGTGTGGGGAATCCTTTCGATTCATGGTTTTGGATATTGTAGATTAAGTTCTTTTAATATTTTACTGGTTATGGCCCAGTCCACCGTTTATATGATTTTTTTTTAAAGAATGGTATGCAGGTGTTTGAGCTAAATGCATATCTAATCTAAATCTAAAACTAAACTATTCTATCCCCGGACATGGAGAAAATTTAGAGTTCAGAGTAATATACTATAAATGCTCATAAATTTCTAATACATAGTCATACCAACACAATAATCACATTCACAGTAGAAATAATACTAGAGGTAGCTCTAATATAAGTAAACCACTTATTACCCTGTCAGCATAGACATTTATACAGACAACAAACATTCATGGCAAAGGAAATAGTGCTAGGAGGTTCAAACAATCTCATTGTATGATGTACAAAAGAAAGAAGAAATAGTTCTACATTATACATTCCACGCATTCCAATTAAATCTCTTCGTAGGCCCTTTGTTCCAGCAAAATGATCCTTCTTATTAGCAAATAGGTAGATCTTTTACAACAATAGTCCATAATTCTTTCACCAGGGAAAAAGTATTTTCTTTGGTGCTTGTTGTGCCCTTGCTCAATAGCCTCTAAAAAACATATTTCATCAAACAAAATTCTATTTTGTTTTGATGAAATGTTCGAATTTCTTAAGACAAATATAATGAATCACCATCTACTGAAATGATGACTTTCTGTGGGCTACTGAATCAATGAAATTCTATGTTTTTACGCAACCTTTGCAAACTATAGATTATTTACAAAATCACCACTATGAAGTTATTGTTTTGGGTGGATTTACATTAAAAAAAAAATCAATCGACGAGTATTAATAATTTCCATATCTTTTTATCATAACTTAATCTTGAAATCTTATCCAACAATTATCACTTGATTTTACTATTTGATTTTGTTATTATAAATATTGATAAGCTTGTGTGACTGGAAGGTTGACCATTGTATGCCTTGATACATTACCATAGGTTTCATTTGCATATTAATTAATAGGCATGCATGATTGGTCTGTTGCAACCTTGATAAGGTCTAGAGTATCAAAAGACAAATATTTTATGCAAACATGCCATATCCTAAGTTTACCTTTCTGATTCCAAACCATATTCGATATCACCATAATCGTTTAACGTTGTTTTCTATAACATGGTCTATATTGTAAAGTTTGGTTTTGATTTGATGATTCGTATTATGTTGGATTGCTCGCCACCTTCGAAGGTTAAATCAAATCTACGGTAAGGGTGACATAAGATTATTGTGTATCGTCAGCTTAATTTATGTCGTCACCTCCAATTCTGATCTTCCTGCTGCGAAATCGATATGGTATCATTGCGTTGGTACTTAGTTCTGTCAATCACATTCAATTCCGAGTACCTGTTTAGTGTGGTGGCTCCATGCTCACTCAACACCTGTAGTCTATGCAATGAGTGGTCTTACGTCAATAACCCAGGATAAATAATGGCAATATCAGTTCAATCTGGAGTTGTTTGCTGTCATTTCTTATTTTGATTTCCTGGCTGTGTTATGATTCCCCTTCATGCCGAATTTTCAGACTTATCAGCTGTGCTTCCTTATGTCGCAGTTGGTTTATAAAAGTCTTGGCCTCCATTGCATAGGTTTTCTCCTCGGTCTGCACCCTGAGTGCTTACTCTCTAGTTTGCTGTCGGGTTTCGATCTTTGGTATCTTTTCTGGGTGAGGTTGCGTGCATATGCACAGTTAGTCATGGCACCAATGGTGAGAGTCGAACCCCGTGATATGAAGCTCTTTGATTCAAACACTGAGCTTTTAACCAAGGTCGAAGCCGTCGGATGGTTGTCGTTTATCAGTAATTTCTCGGATTCAAACCCTGAAGTGACGAGGGTGTTTGCTCTATCTTTGGCCGACTCTCGGGTTAAGGTAGGTGATCTTCAGTTTCGAGTGGACGAGCGTTCCGTTGCGCTTGCTACTGGTTTGCCATTGACAGGTGAGCGGTGGTTTAAGTACAAGTAAATGGACATAACTGAGTGGAGGAAATTACTGAACAATGCCTGTCAAGACGTATCGTTCCGAACTGGTGTGGCCAGGAAATACTTTAAGAAGGAGTGGCGACCAGTCTTGGACCTTATCCATAGGTATGTGACTTGTGAAGGTCATCTTTACTCAGCCTATGTATACCACCTTCGGTTAATGGCTATTTTTATTGGCTTTTCTCTGAATCTGCCTCATTATCTAGTCCAGAGTTTGTCTAAGATGTCCGCAGCTATTAAAAAGGGACCAAAAAATATCAGTTAGAGTTTGTTTCATCACAGTCTTGTTAGAATGTTAATAGAGAGGGAATTGTCGAAATTAGACCGGTCATGGGATGATTTTATTGAGTCTAATGGCTTCTCAGCCTTTTTTCACTGTCAATTTGACTGTCCGGAAGAACGTTTAAGGCACCAGGAGCCCAGTCGAGTTTCGGCTTCACCTGTGTGTAAGTCTGTGTCAAACCCTACTAGCCATATGAGCCCTGAGGTTTGTAATAACTCTATTCCTCCTCCTGTGAGTAGTCCCGGTACTCCTGTGCCCTTTAAGCGCATGAAGAAGTCTTCAAGCCTATCTCCTGAGATGTCGAAATGCAACACTAATATCTGCAAACAAATAGGTAAAAATCTGAATGCTAAGCTTGTTGGTAGGTTCACATGAAGCATGGTTGCTAAAGGTCGTCATGTTAAGCCTCCTGTGAGTAATAGTGTTCATGTTGAAACAATTGTGCTTGACAACAAAGAGCAGAATCCCGTTTTGCCTGATGTTGGTCGTGACATTGAGGATGAGTTTATCTCGAACCCTGCAGAAGACAGTCCTCCTGCGTTTGACAAGGATCTTTGGGTTGATCCTGTTGTTGATCCTCCAGCTAAGGGAAAGGCTGTAGAGATAAAATTACCAAGTTCTTATCAAGCTGGGGATATGATTCACCCGATGTTCGTTACCTGCTTGTTGGATAAGATACATAGGATGGAAGGAAGAGTGACTGAGATGTTGGCTCATCGTGATATTGTGGAGGCCAAGAATTTAAAGTTGAAAGAGAAGGTAGATTCATACATTAAATCCTTGCTGCATCTTAAAAAGCATAGAAATAGGTTGATCCGTAGAATCCTCAAATTGTAGAATGAAAATAATAAGAATGAGGAGAAAGTACAGGAGCTTAATGCTCAAGTTACTCTTATGCAATTTAAGGGTCCGTCGCAAAATCCATCAAGTGGTGTGAACATTTAGGTTTTTAACACCCCTATGAATTTATAATGTTTTGGGGTGTGCCTACTATTGGTTTCAGTTTTGAAGTTATGATAGATTGATAATCAAGTTATTTCCTTACAGGTATTTGGTTTGTATTAATTCATTTATTATTTATTTTATTTTATTTTATTTTTATGAGTGTTTAATTATATTTTTTTTGTGTGCAGTATCACAGGTAATGTTTTGGATCTTCTCTCTCAGATTTTGATGATTGTCTACTGTCTGGATGATCCCTACATAATCGGGAACAAATCGATTGGCGAGGACTGTTTTCCAGGTGTCACTGTATAATTAGTGCCTTTGTAGCTTTCATGATTTTGTGTTATGAACTGAGTCTATTCAATTTCAAAACATTTAATGTATATTAAAAATGACATGTTTCACTTGTCATTTTTAACGAAATTGGGTATGATTTCAATTTTATGGTTTCCGGTTGTATAGAACCATTTCTCTATGAATGGGTTATTTAAAGAGACATGTGGGTATTGAGAAGGGGGTCGATAGTTTGAGGAGGAGGAGTCAAGACCACTGTTTGATTTTTCTATGACTGAAGGCATTTTATTGTCGGCAGCTACAGTATGTTGAATTGGTGATACTTATATATGTTTACAGTATTTATACTTCACACATGTGTTTATGGTATTGCTTGGTTTTGTCGCTTTTTCTATATTATTAATGTTTTCCATGATTTCTTTAATGAGTTATACAATTATATTATCTATAATTATCGACTTATGCTGATTTCGATTTGTTGATATATGTCATGTTGTAAAATTGATGATTGACATCATAACATATGTGATATATGTGCCTATTGCATGATCTTGTTTAATTTTTGAATTTCTTTGGAATGTTTTCAAGATTATTAATGCAGTAGTCTCATTGGCAGATTTGATTTCAGGTTAATATGTTTGACGCTCCTGATCAGGATAAGACTTAGAATAGATTAGTAGTTTTTCTTTTAATTATTTTCTTGAAAATCCTTTAAATCAGATCTTTATATTTATATTGCATTCAGATTATTTTCTTGTAATTAATGTACAAGTGTTTATAATATATCTCTGTGATTTATCAACTCTGTTAATATTCAGTTAATTTTTTATTCTTGTATTATAAATTAATTGCTTGAAGCAGTTTTAGGTTAACTGATTGATCTTGTAATATATAACATTTATTAACTTGTGTAGTCATAGGCATAGATCTGATTAATGAACTGTAGTTTTAGTTTTCCCCTTTTTGTAATCCTCTCCTGTAGTGGAGAATAACTTAGGGAAGGCAACGGGGCCTCAATCCTGTCAGGAACAACTACTCAAACGATTGAGAGCATCTCGAAAACTCTTGGATCGGGTTGTTCCTTGGTTGACACATGTGCCCATTCAGCCCGTCAACAATGGCGCTAGAAGGAGGGCCAACTTAAGTAAATGGATGATGAAAACAATCCTGTTAACAAAATCAATCAGCCTAGCACCCCTCAAATACAGTCATCATCACAGCCACGTACTCTCCGATCATCACGATTGAGTGAGGCCCCACTGAACGACTCTGTTTGAAACCTTATCTCCCAATTCAACTCTAACGGTACTCACCAACTTGAAGAACTTGACTAGTTCGAACAGGCCATAAACGAATCTCATAGGATTTTAACTAGGGCTTATTCGAATCTCACCGGATGCCAACCCACTAAATTACCTCTCCCGCAGATCACACATCCTCGCACTCATCATACTGAACCTGCGTCGGAAGAACAGGAGCAACCTGTAGGTACCTTTCCTAATCTTCAGATACAATAGCTTCTGACCGGCGCCAATCAACCTTCATATTCTTCAGGACCACCTGCTTCAAGAGGGTCTGGTCAACCACCATCACCACCTCATTCACCCCCTCGCATTCCTCAAACACCACCTTCACCATCTCCAACTCCAAGGAACATGGCAGGTGTAAACCCCCCAAACCCTAATGCTAACATGCCATGGTTAGCTCAGGATGCAGTGGTTGTCCCAGGAAATCAACACCCTTTACCTAAGCATCCTGAGAAGTTGTTACCCAAGTTCAATATTGAGTAGAAAGAGCCAACGAAAGATCATGTCAAGAAGTTTATGCTAGCAGTTTGGCTCTTGGATGTTAAACATGAAGATGTAGTCTATCGAATTTTCCCTTATACATTTGAGGGTAAAGCTTCGACATGGTACTTTTCACTTATGGCTGGTTCTATAACCAGTTGGAATGAATTCGATCTTGCTTTCATGAACAAGTTCGGAGACGACAAGACTCCAGCTACCTTGGTGTTAGAATTGTCTAGAATTCGCATGGAAACCAAGGAAAAGGTAAAAGATTTTAACCAACGATTCCTAACTCTAAGAAATAGAATTCCTGCTACCTCGAGGCCAGTTGAGGATGTCACTATTGAGTTTTACACTTCAGCCTTGCCTGTGTCAATGGCCATGTTTGTCAGAAGAGCAGCCAAACCTACCCTTGCTGAAAACTTTGAAGAAGCAATTAAGGTTGAAAAAGACATGCTTACCATAAAGACCAACCCTGGGGTAGATACTGATTCTGCATCTTCTTCTCGTAATAAGACTGACAGTCCTACCAAGAACACAAACCCTAAGAAAAAGGGCCAGGATTCACTAGACTTAGACAGCCTCCAAAGAGTTATTAAAAAGATGTCCAATGAAATCATTGATTTAAAGAAAGGTACTTCTGAAAACACTCCTACTAAAGAACCACCTAGACAACCTTTCAGAAGGCCATTCCTGAATACAGCTGCAAAACAGACACCACCCGCTGAAGCTAATAGTGTTGATGAAATCAATAGTTTTCTGAAATTATTAGTTTTAGGTCTAGAAACATCAGCCAAAAACGAGACTCAATCTTCACGACAGAGTTCTGAAGATACCCAAGCAAAAGATAATGACTCAGAAGATAAACCTCCTCAAGTTATCAGCCATTTCTGGTACACCACAGAATTGGTTGATGACGAAGATGTGGGTGTTTTCAATGTAAATCAGCATCAATACAACACCAGAAGCAAGAAATATCAGCCGCCAGGGGAACCTTCTACAACTGCTACAGATAATAGTTCAACTATCAAAACAAAGAATCAACCTGCAAATACTAAGTATGCACCCTCTCTTGAGTTAGAATACGATCTGGTTGAAGATTTAAAGAAAATCAGAGCCAACATCTCTGTTTATGAACTCCTCAAGTTACATGTGATTCGAGATAAGATGATGCAAGGGGTATCTCCAAGTAAAAATGCCAAAACCCCGTCCAATCAAAACAGCTCTGCTAATACTAAAGATAATTCAACGAATTCTTCAGTCAATTCCTCATCCATAGGTAAGAAATCAGACTCTTCAACCCCTCCTTTTTTACTTACGTTTGAAATCTGCAATCGTAAAGTGCATAATTGCATGATAGACTCAGGGGCTTCAAAAAATGTCATGCCATACTCTGTGTGTAAAAAACTTAATGCAGTTCCTGTGCCCTGTGATACAAGCATTGTGCAGCTTAACCGATCAAATGTGAAAGTAATAGGAAAGTTGAATGATGTGTTGATAAGGTTAGCTTCAAACCCTCAAGTCCATTTTATCATTGATATAATTGTCACAGATATCCCGGAAGCATATGGCCTATTTCTCAGTAGAGATTGGTCTGAAAAATTGAAAGGATATTTTGCAACAGACTGGTCACATTTATGGATATCTCATAATGGTCATCCAAACAAGATCAAAATTGATCGAGAACGTTATATGAAGCACACAGTCACCGAATTGGATGACTCTAATGAGCCGGTGATATTCACTGATACCATAATGGGAAATTATATGGCTGATTCCTTCTTTGGGAATTTTGAAGCTGAAACTTCACCGGTCCAAAACTCAATACAGCAATCCGAAGTGTTCCATTTTACTCAAGTTCCAGAAGAGGTTCCAGTTCCAAACATGGTTCATTTAGATCTGAACAATGGTCTCTCGTCTCTATACTTTGACAGTTCTAAGTCAAAAGAAGGGGCTGGTGCAGGTTGCTTGCTGATAGATCCCTATGGGAAAAGGTATTTCATTGCTTGTAGGTTAGAATTCGATTGCACCAATAATGTGGCTGAATACGAAGCTCTGATTCAAGGGCTGAAAAAAGCAATTGACTTGGGAGCCAAAGCTTTGGTAGTGTTAGGTGACTCTGAGATTATTGTTAGACAGGTACGTAACACTATACATTGCATTGCTGGGCATCTGAGAAACTATCAGGCAGAGGTATGGAATCTATTACTATCATTTGAAGCCTTTAACATAAGTTCTATCCCTCGTTATTTAAATTAGGAAGCTGATCTTTTAGCTAACGTTGCTTCAAGGTTAATTCCATCTGAAGGGATGCTTGCTGATTCTTTCTCTGTTGAATTGCTTTTCAGACCTTCCATCCCTGATAACGTTGCCAATTGGAGGGTCTTCGACAACGATGAGTAGTTGATTGATTTTTTGACTTTGAAGGATACTTTTAAAGATGCGATCATCGATGAAATGACTCACGATGAGGATCTATATAATTTTGCAGTAATTCATAAGCCCTGTTCAATTCAAGAATCTCTCAATCAGGTTAGTACCCTTCCCATATCTGTAATCAAACTTGAGAAATTCTATGACTTGAAGGATAAATTTAAAGCTGCAAGGAACTGTAAAACCAATAGCTCCACTATGCAATCGGAAATAGTAAATCTAGGCATTGAGTACAACCCTCAATGTGTCAATCTGGGCAGTACGTGTACTCCCCAGGAAAAGACAGCCTTCATACGACTCTTCAATGAGTTTAAAGACATTTTTGCATGGACGTATGAGGATCTTAAGACATTTGATCCCAATATAATGCAACATGTCATTCCCATGAAACAAGAGGCTAAACCCTTTCAACAGAAATTGAGGAAAATGCATCCTAGCTTAGAACCAGCTGTCAAGATTGAGCTGAATAAACTCCTTGCCGCCAGAATAATTTTCCCTGTACGGCATGCACAATGGGTGGCAAATCTTGTCCCTGTCAGAAAGAAGAATGGTGATATCATGTTATGCGTCGATTTCCGAAATCTGAATAAGGTTTTGGAAAAGGACAATTATCATGTTCCTCCCATGGAGAAAATCTTACAACAAGTCTCTGGATCTGAAATGTTTTCACTTTTAGATGGCTTTTCGGGATACAACCAAGTGTTAGTATCCAAATCAGACCAGTTGAAGACAAATTTTAGGACCCCTTGGGGAACTTATTCCTACAGGAAAATGCCATTTGGTTTAATTAATGCCAGAGCAAAATTTCAAAGAGCAATGGATATCGCATTTAGAGGTCTGATCGGTAAGTTTTTCATTATTTATCTTGATGATGTTATTGTCTTTTCAAAAAACAGAGCTGATCATTTAACTCATCTTAGGAGAGTTTTTGAGCGTTGTAGGAAATATGGGATTTCCCTAAATCCTAAGAAATCTATCTTTTTAGTGACAGAAGGTAAGCTATTGGGTTTTATTGTTTCTAAACAAGGTATCAATATTCACCCAGAATGTACCCATGCTATATCCCAGATTTCTATGCCTCACTCAAAGAAATCTGTGTAGTCATTTCTTGGGAAGATAAATTTTGTTTCTAGATTTATTCTTGGGTTCACTAAAATTGTTAGGCCACTTAAGAAAATGATTAAGAAAGATGCTGAATTTAAATGGTCTGTTGAAGAAAAACAATCTTTTTACGCTATATTGAAAGCTATTGCTGAAGCTCCTACTTTAACAAGCCTATATTTTTCCAAACCATTTATCTTGTACACGTTTGCTTCTGATTCTTCATATGTTGCTGTTTTAACGCAAAAAAATCAGGAAAATAATGAGGCTCCCATCGCTTTTACAAGTTCCGGTTTGAACAGTGCAGAGCTGAATTACCCAGAAGTAGACAAACAAGCATTTGTAGTTTTTAAATCAGTGAAACATTTTCGGCCTTATTTGCTGAAGTCTCATACCAAGGTTGTTGTGCCATATTCAGCAGTCATAAATCTTTTGGTACAAAAGGATCTGGGTGAAAAGCGAGCCCATTGGGTCACAACACTTCAGGAATATGACCTGGAAATAAAGCCTTTAAATATTGTCAGGGAATAGGGACTTTGTAAGTTGGCAGCTGGATCTTCAGACGTTTCTGAATCTGATCTGCACTTCTTTGACGAACATTTTCTGTTTGAAAGGGAAGTTTGCCCAATCTCAGCTTCCCCTGATTCTTGGTATGATGATATTAAGTTTTTTCTATTGCATGGGAATGCTATTAAACACTTAGATTCACGTAGCAAAAGGGATTTGAGATTGAGATCTACTCCTTATCAGCTGATTGATAACATTTTGTTTAGAAAGAATTTCGAAGGAGTTCTCCTTCACTGTCTAGAAAGAAATGAAGCTGATAATGTGTTGTCTCAATTACATGCGGGACCAGCCGGGGGACACTTTGGCGGAGAAACCACTGCACATAAAGTACTCAAAGCTGGTTACTACTATCCTACTTTGTTCAGAGATGCATTTGCTTTTGCTAGGAAGTGTCAAGAGTGTCAGAGAGTAGGAGGCAGGCTGAAGAAAGCAGCATTACCCCTCCAGCCGGTTATTATTGAAGTCCCATTCCAACAATGGGGTTTGGATATTGTTGGTCCAATCACTCCAGCTTCTTCACAGCAGCATAAGTATATTTTGACAGCCACAGATTATTTCACTAGATGGGTTGAAGCCATCCCCTTGTGAGTGGTTAATTCGGAACAGGTGATATCATTCCTTAATTCTTTTATTATCACCAGATTTGGTGTTCCCAAATCTTTGATTTTTGACAATGCAACTTATTTTTCTTCTATTAAATTAACTGAGTATGCATTGGAAAAGGGCATAAAGTTAAAATATTCAGCTAATTATTATCCCTAGGGTAACAGGTTAGCTGAATATTCTAACAAAAATTTAATCAAGATTCTGAAACGTACGGTGGTTAATCATCATAGGAATTGGCACAACGCCTTATCGAATGCCTTCTGGGCTGATAGAGTGGCTCCCAAAGCTTCCATAGGAAATTATCCCTTTTTCCTGGTATACAGTAAGGAAGATATTTTGCCTCCTCATTTATTTTTACCCTCTTTACAGCTCTCCCAGTCAGTGCAGGAAACACCATGTTCTGCCATGGAACATCGAATCAATACCTTGCTTAAACTGGAAGAAGATAGAGAGTCAGCTAGAAAAAAGTTTCACCAACACCAACAGATCGTGAAATGCTGGTTTGATCACATAAAATCAGCCAGTAGGGATTTGGAAGTAGGTGACCTAGTTCTGAAATGGGACAAGGAGCACGAAGACAAAGGAAAACATACTAAGTTCCAATGCCTGTGGCTGGGACCATTTATTATTACAGAAAAAATTGGTCCTAGCACTTTCAGGTTGCAGACATTGGAGGGTGACATCGACAACCTTCCAGTGAATGGTCATCTGATTAAGAAATATTTTTGCTGATCCCCTTCAAGGGATTATCCTGTACATATCTGGTGTGGTGTGCTTGGTTTGCGGAATTTGTCAGCGAATTTATTTGATTTGTTTGCTTTGGGTATTCTCTCATATTTATTTGTTGCTTTATTTGCATATTTTTGGGTCTGATTAATTTATCAAGTTATGTGATTGGTCTGCAAATCATGCACGAAGATCTTACTATCTCGAAAATTGTCATATTGTTTTATGTCTTGAACAGTGAACAGGTGTTCATCTTTCTAGATTTCACCAGAAATTCATAAATTATGATTAATGTTAATTAATAATGTGAGTCTCTGCAAAGATTTTTCCAACAGGACTAGGGAAATATCTGGCAAGGTTATCTATTTGAGTCTTTTACGCCATCCTTTCTCATAAAGAGGATCAGTTCTGCCTCCCCATCTGCTAAGATAATCTCACTGCAGATTAAATATAACTACATTCTGGCCATGGTTGGGTTGGAATACTTTCAAGATTAATCTGAAGGACAAAGGGTCTCATAACGAGCCAGTCTACTCAGGATCATAGGTTTGCATTCAGTAACATTGTCGTTTTCGGTCACCAAGCCTGGACAATGGCCCTTGGGAAAACACTGAGGGATAAAATGTCTCATCACGAGCCGGTTTATTTATTGTAGTGCATGATGGTGACTAACATGGTTTCCATCTGGTTACCAAGCCAGAACCATGGCCTTCAGAGATATATGAAAAAAAAAAGAGAAGGTGACAGTCCAACCTAACCAGAATTGTATATCTCTAACTAGCAGATGGGATACTGGAATTCTTTGGGCTTCGAAGCAACCCTGTCAAGGCTATATACGCTTGCTGGCAGCAGGGCCATGCTTATGGTATTGGGATTTTATTCTTTGAAACCAAACCATTTATTTTTTTAATTCTTTTGGACCAATTTTTGTTAGAAACTCGATCTTCATCAAATAATTAAGACTGAAATTTCTGGTAATTTTTAGAAATGTGAAGTGCCTGAATCTGTTTAGGATGTTAAATTATCAATTCCTATATAATGACATACATGAGGGATCTAATTTATTTGATTGCATGGTTTCAGGTTAAGAAACAGAGATAACTGTTCCACCCAGTCAGTCACCATTTGTTGTACCCTTGCTCAACAGCCTCTAAAAAACATATTTCATCAAACAAAATTCTATTTTGTTTTGATGAAATGTTCGAATTTCTTAAGACAAATCTAATGAATCACCAGCTAATGAAATGATGACTTTCTGTGGGCTACTGAATCAGTGAAATTCTATGTTTTTAAGCAACCTCTGAAAACTATAGATTATTTACAAAATCACCACTATGAAGTTATTGTTTTGGGTGGATTTACATTAAAAAAAAATCAAGGGACGAGTATTAATAATTTCCATATCTTTTTATCATAACTTAATCTTGAAATCTTATCCAAACAGTTATCACTTGATTTTACTATTTGATTTTGTTATTATAAATATTGATAAGGTTGTGCGACTGGAAGGTTGATCATTGTATGCCTTGATACATTACCATAGGTTTCATTTGCATATTAATTAATAGGCATGCATGCTTGGTCTGTTGCAACCTTGATAAGGTCTAGAGTATCAAAAGACAAATATTTTATGCAAACATGCCATATCCTAAGTTTACCTTTCCGATTCCAAACCATATTCGATACCACCATAATCATTTAACATTGTTTTCTATAACATGGTCTATATTGTAAAGTTTGGTTTTGATTTGATGATTCGTATTATGTTGGATTGCTTGCCACCTTCGAAGGTTAAATCAAATCTACGGTAAGGGTGACATAAGATTATTGTGTATCGTTGGCTTAATTTATGTCGTTGCCTCCAATTCCAATCTACCTGCTGTGAAATCGATATGGTATCATTGAGTTGGTACTTAGTTCTGTCAATCACATTCAATTCCGAGTACCTATTCAGTGTGGTGGCTCCATGCTCGCTCAACACCTGTAGTCTATGCAATGAGTGGTCTTACATCAATAACCCTGGATAAATAATGGCAAGATCAGTTCAATCTGGAGTTGTTTTCCGTAATTTCTTATTTTGATTGCCTGGCTATGTTATGATTCCCCTTCATGCTGAATTTTCAAACTTATCAGTTGTGCTTCCTTATGTCGCAGTTGGTTTATAAAAGTCTTGGCCTCCATTGCTTAGGTTTTCTCCTCGGTCTGCACCCTGAGTGCTTACTCTCTAGTTCGTTGTTGGGTTTCGATCTTTGGTGTCTTTTCTGGGTGAGGTTGCATGCATATGCATAGTTAGTCATGGCGTTGGTGGTGAGATTTGAACCCTGTGAGATGAAGCTCTTTGATTCAAACCCTGAGCTTTTAACCAAGGTCGAAGTCGTAGGATGGTTTCCATTTATCAGTAAGTTCTCAGATTCAAACCCTGAAGTGACGAGGGTGTTTGCTCTGTCTTTGGCCGAATCTCGGGTTAAGGTAGGTGATATTTAGTTTCGAGTGGATGAGCATTCAGTTGCACTTGCTACTGGTTTTCCATTGACAGGCGAGCGGTGGTTTAAGTACAAGCAAATGGACATAACTGAGCGGAGGCAATTACTGAAGAATCCTTGTCAAGACATATCGTTCCGAACTGGTGTGGCCCAGAAATACTTTAAGAAGGAGTGGTGACCAGTCTTGGACCTTATCCACAGGTATGTGACCTGTGAAGGTTGTCTTTCCTCAGCCTATGTATACCACCTTCGGTTAATGGCTGTTTTTATTGGCTTTTCTCTGAATCTGCCTCATTATCTAGTCCAAAGTTTGTCTAAGATATCCGTAGCTATTAAAAAGGGACCAAAAAATATCAGTCACAGTTTGTTTCATCACGGTCTGGTCAGAATGTTAATAGAGAGGGAATTGTCAAAATTAGACCGGTCATGGGATGCGTTTATTGAGTCTAATGGCTTCTCAGCCTTTTGTCACTGTCAATTTGACTGTCCAAAAGAATGTTTAAGGCACCAGGAGCCCAGTCGAGTTTCGGCTTCACCTATGTGTAAGTATGTGTCAAACCCTACTGGTTGTATGAGCCCCTATGTTTGTAATAACTCTATTCCTCCTCCTGTGAGCAGTCCCGGTACTCCTGTTCCCTTTAAGCACATGAAGAAGTCTTCAAGCCTATCTCCTGAGACGCTGAAAATACAACACTGATATATGCAAACAACCGGGTAAAAATTCGAATGCTAAGCTTGTTGGTAGGTTCACACGAAGCATGATTGCTAAAGGTCGTCATGTTAATCCTCCTGTGAGTAATAGCGTTCATGTTGAAACAGTCGTGCTTGACGACGAAGAGCAGAATCCTGTTTTGCCTGATGTTGGTCGTGACATTGAGGAGGAGTTTATCCCAAACCCTGCTGAAGACAGTCCTCCTGCGTTTGACAAGGATCTTCAGGTTGATCCTGTTGTTGATCCTGTTGTTGATCCTCTAGCTAAGGGAAAGACTATAGAGACAAACTTACCAAGTTCTTATCAAGATGGGGATATGATTCACCCGATGTTCATTACCTGCTTGTTGGATAAGATACACAGGATGGAAGCAAGAGTGACTGGGATGTTGGCTCATCGTGATATTGTGGAGGCCGAGAATTTAAAGTTGAAAGAGAAGGTAGATTCAGACATTAAATCCTTGCTATGTCTTAAAAAGCATAAGAATAGGTTGATCCATAGAATCCTCAAATTGCAGAATAAAAATAATAAGAATGAGGAGAAAGTACGGGAGCTTAATGCTCAAGTTACTCTTATGCAATTTAAGGGTCCGTCGCAGAATCCATCAAGTGGTGTGAACATTCAGGTTTTTAATGCCCCTGTGAATTTATAATGTTTTGGGGTGCGCCTACTATTGGTTTTAGTTTTGAAGTTATGATAGATTGATAATCAAGTTATTTCCTTACAGGTATTTGGTTTGTATTAATTCATTTAATATTTAGTTTATTTTCTTTTCTTTTTTTGAGTGTTTAATTATATTTATTTTGTGTGCAGTATTGCAGGTAATGTTTTGGATCTTCTCTCTCAGATTTTGATGATTGTCTACTGTCTGGATGATCCCTACATAATCGGGAACAAATCAATTGGCGAGGTCTGTTTTCCAGGTGTCACTGTATAATTAATGCCTTTGTCGCTTTCATGATTTTGTGCTATGAACTGAGTCTATTCAATTTCAAAACATTTAATGTATATTAAAAATGACATGTTTCACTTGTCATTTTTAACGAAATTGGGTATGATTTCTATTTTATGGTTTCTGGTTGTATAGAACCATTTCTCTATGAATGGGTTATTTAAAGAGACATGTGGGTATTGAGAAGGGGGTCGATAGTTTGAGGAGGAGGAGTCAAGACCACTGTTTGATTTTTCTGTGACTTAAAGCATTTTATTGTCGGCAGCTACAGTATGTTGAACTGGTGATACTTATATATGTTTATAGTATTTATACTTCACACATGTGTTTATGGTATCGCTTGGTTTTGTCGCTTTTTTTATATTATTAATGTTTGCCATGATTTCTTTAATGAGTTATGCAAATATATTATGTATAATTATCGACTTATGCTAATTTCGATTTGCTGATATATGTCATGTTGTAAAATTGATGATTGACATCATAACATATGTGATATATGTGCCTATTGCATGATCTTGTTTAATTTTTGAATTTCTTTGGAATGTTTTCAAGATTATTAATGCAGTAGTCTCATTGGCAGATTTGATTTCAGGTTACTATGTTTGACGCTCCTGATCAGGATAAGACTTAGAATAGATTAGTAGTTTTTCTTTTAGTTATTTTCTTGAAAATCCTTTAAATCAGATCTTTATATTTATATTGCATTTAGATTATTTTCTTTTAATTAATGTACAAGTGTTTATAATATCTCTGTGATTTATCAACTCTGTTAATATTCAATTAATTTTTTATTCTTGTATTATAAATCAATTGCTTGAAGCAGTTTTAGGTTAACTGGTTGATCTTGTAATATATAACATTTATTAACTTGTGTAGTCATAGGCATAGATCTGATTAATGAACTGTAGTTTTAGTTTTCCCCTTTTTGTAATCCTCTTCTGTAGCGGAGAATAACTTAGGGAAGGCAACGGGGCCTCAATCCCGTCAGGAATAGCTACTCAAACGACTGAGAGCATCTCGAAAACTCTTGTATCGGGTTGTTCCTCGGTTGACACATGTGCCCATTCGGCCCGTCAACAGTGCTCTGCACCCCTATTTATACTATCTTTGTCCATCACCCAGGAGATTCTTAGGCTTCTTATTCACCCACCTAGCTGAATCTAATGGTTTCAAAAACAAACAAACAAAAACAAATTACACAAGCCTTGCCCTGATACAAATACATGCTCCTTTATTTTTCTTGCATCTTTGCATTGAAAAATTGATTTTGTTGGCTCAAGAACTAATCATGCTGGTACACCTCCGCATGTGTTGTTTCTTGGTGATTAATCCCTTGGTCCTGTGTCTATTTCATGCTTCTTTATTTCCTACATCTTTAAACCAATTCTGTGGTACTTCATCTTACTAATATTCATTCATGTTCTCATTATGAGATCAACCCGGGCCATTGATCAAGTTTCCGTCAAGATATCTGTTGTTCAAACTTTAAGCCTCTACCATATTCCATGGATTTCCAAATTTCATTAATTCGTGCATGTTGAATATGTGTAATTTTTCTATGCCGTAGATCTAATTTCGAGTGGATCTCATTCATTGATCTATATATCCATTTAACCAATTATGGATATTTCAAAAGTTATTTTCCACGAGCATGTTGAATCAACGAAATGCACGTCCACCATTGATCTGACTCCAACTTTGATCTTGGTCATTGAAATATGTATCCCTTTAACCAATTTTGCAGACTTGAGAAATTTATTTCATTCACAAAAGTTAAAACAATAGAATTCTTCAGGACCATAGATCTATATTTTCCATGAATCTTAGTCGTTGAAAGATACAACCTTTACCCGATCTCGCAATCACCCATCCTAACTTGGTTAGCCATAGTACTTGTAATACACAAAGAGAACATCATGAGAGGCATATCTGATATGGAAACAACAATAATTTGTTAATGGTGACTGTAACTAATCATCATATTTTCAATTGTAAGTTTCATGATATGTGTCATTTATTTAAACAGAACAAAAACATGATGATTAGCGCCTCGTTAAGCAAGAAAAATATTTAATGTAAGTTTCAAGAGAAATATTTCTCTATTTCCCCAATGGTTCATAGTTATAAAAAAAATAGAGGTTGGATGACTCAGTTCATCTCAAAGATAGATTGGGTCTGATTTGAGCCATTAGATCATGCAGCCTTGACAGCTCCTTTCTACCTCCACCCTTCCGAAAAGTAGAAATCAGGTTCGCTAGTTTTATCAAGTTAAAATTCTACTTTTTCACCTCCACATTTTCACTTCTGCACTTTTGAAAAGCAGAAAGTGGAAAGCGCATTCACCAATCTTCCACGAATTTAAAATTAAAACTTCTGCTTCTGCCCTTCTGGAAAGCAGAAATTGGGTTCTCCAATTTTATCAAGTTAAAATTCTACTTTTTCGCCTCCACATTTCCACTTCCGCACTTCCGGAAAGCAGAAAGAGCATTCACCAATTTTCCAAGAAATTAAAATTAAACCTTCTGGTTCCACTTTTCCACTTCCACCCTTCCGCTAAGAGGAAATCCAAAAGTAGATCTCCAACCTTTTCAAAGTTAAAACCTTACCTTTCCTCTTTCTGCTTTTCTACTTTCACCTTTCCGAAGGAGAAAATCGAAAAGCAGAAAGTCAATGTTTTCTGAAATTAAACTTTGTCTTTTTTGCTTCCACTTTTCCCTGGATCGTTGATCTGTGCAAAAGCATTCTGGACCATTGGATCTTGAACTGTGGAAGGCAGAAGGTGGGAATCTAACTTTTCACAACAAAAATTCTAACTTTCCGCCTTGTTGGGCCAGGAAAGAGCACAAGGAAGAAACAGAGGCGCAAGCTCAAGGCAGGAAAAGAAAGCATGCAAAAATAAGGAAGAGGTAAAGGAAGGAAAGGAAGCATAGAGGAAAAGAATGCTGCAATGAGGAGCAGTGTGACGAAGGAAAAGAAAATCTATGGGTAGGTAGAAGAGTAAAGGCTGGGAAGCGATAGGTTAGGAAGACCATAGGTGGTTGAGTGTAGAGGGGGTCACTTACCACCTAAATGTCATCATGTAATTATATAGTTTATAGGATAAATTGATATTAACAAATGAGTAGTTGGAGCGGGTACAACCGCTCCAACCTATCTTATAATGTATAAACAATTACCAAAGAGAATATAGCAGCGGATTGGATGTCCCTTCCCAAAGTACTTGTCTTTGATGGTTGTGTATGAGCTTAATGTATGCTTGAATGATGTGAAAACCTAGCTTTCAACATCTGGCACCATTTCCTCCTTCACTTGGCTGGGTGACAACATCAGTGAGTGGGGTGGCTTGAACCTAAGGAAGTTGGAGAAAAATACATGCTAGGAGAAGCTGAAAGGCTGTTATTGAAAAAGGAGAAGACTATTGATGTTGCATAAAGATTGAAAAATAAGTGAGGAGAAGACTATTGATGCTGCATAAATATTGAAAATGATTTGATCAAGAAGTGATCATACACTACATGCACATGACTGGCAACCTAAGGCGGTTTGCACCTGCATAAAATCATGAGATTCAGAAACTTGCAAGTAAATGTATCTGTTATGCGGCCTAGGTTCAATGGTGTGCAAGGTGAATCCTTTGATGTTTCTGCTCGTTGGTCAGGTGATGTGGGTGAGATAGATGACTTTGCATTTTATTTTAATTTTTTCCGTAAATGTTGATTTTGACAATGTGGCTCGACAATACCTTCCTAATGGAATCCAAGAAATTCCTATGAAACTTGGCTATGTAAATGGGGAGGCCAAAGTATATTGTTCGATTTCAAGAATGTGGTATGGCGTCAAATGGACAACACCAAACACTGAAGTCTCTTTCAATGATGCATGCGATGACATTATAATATTTGATGAAGCCATTACTATCATCTCTTCCTCCATTACATTTGATCTTCTGACAAAAATTCTAATATAAGAGAATTCAAATCTTATCATTGTTGTCGCCCCTGATATCCTGGGTGTTGATGCTGATTTAAGTTTACAAGTATTTGATATTCTTAGTTTGACAAAGCTCATGCATATGAAACTGACGGGAAGGGATAAATTTCATGGATCTGTAGTGGATTCCCTAGAGAGATCATTCGATGAGAACATTGTAGTTCGAGAGGAGATCTTGAGTCCTGATGAGTTTAGTAGGACGAAAGCATCAGGACTTGTTGGAGATGTACAGTTATCTAGAATAAAATTAAATCAAGATCCAACATTGGGGTTCCATATTTGCATTTTCGCTAACATCTTTTGATCCAAAACTCAATATGCGTGATGGAATTTAGGCCACTTTCTGTGAATTATTTGACTGTCGAGATCATTTCAGAGGTTTCATGCGTGGGAATGTTGGGTTCGTCCCTTTCTCATGTATCGAAATGATCTGAAAGGTCAATTTCATCAAACTGTTAGCGATTGATTTTTAAATAAAATGATGCGAGAAACTGAGCTAGAGATTCATTACTCTTTCTACTATTGTTCCTGGCATAAAGAATATGGACAAAGCCTCTGTGCTCGGCGATTCCATAAAGTCCGTGAAGCAGTACAGGATAGGATCAAAGCACTCAAAAGCATCATGCTAAAGGTACTATTCAGTCATTTGTTTATCTGAAGAAGGAGGATCTTTGTAACCATGGTCAGGATGCACCCGACCAAGAGTGCATCCTACCTCTCGCTGCACACCGAGGAGGAAAACTGTCAGCTAGTGAATGCAATGAATAGTCTATCGACCGTCGACTACAATGAACAGTAATTGGATATTATCATATTTGTTTATTGCTATTAAAGAGTGCAGAATTAGATGTGCTGGTGAAGAACGAATCGCTATGAAAGCTCATGGATGGAAGAATTGTTTTGCTAGCAAATGCAACCTCTTCTTATGACATTTTGTAAGTCAAAGCATATGATACAAAGATGCATCAACAATATTATCGACATCCAACGTCTATATCAATGCTTTTCTTCTATTGTCCCAATCAATATGGAGTGGATTCTGTAATGCAATCGATTATCAGCTGCATCCAGAGGCTGACTGCTACATAGAGAGACCACTTGTCGACTAGTTGTACGATGATGGAAGGCATTTTTGAATATAGACTGAGTTTAAGTTCGTTTGTTTCCCAGTGATTGGCCTGTTGACCTTACAATTAATTTCAATTTTGTTGACTCATCAATGTTCTTTTATTGGAGTAGTCAACCAATCCATCTTGTCAACTGATCACTTATACCAATCCTCAAAAGATAATAACTAGCCATTAGAATGGCATCGACCTTCTCTTCAAAGTTGTCTATCAACTTGTGGACCACCTGCACACCTTGTAATGTTATATTCTTATAAGTTCGTTGAAATTTATTTTTTGTTGAAGTCGACCTCGTAATGTTATATTGTTCTTTATGTTTATGTAAGAGTCATGTCGAAAACCATGTTAGTTAAACAACATGTGGATTGAAAAGCATGTCGGCTAAACAACATGTTGGTTCAAAAGCATGTCGGTTGAGTATTTTACAAACATGTCGGTTGAGTAAATTGAAAACCATGTCGGTTAAGTCTTTTACATGGGTCATGTAAGGTTGGTTAGTGTCTTCATTTTGGTCGGTTACTACATAGTAAAAAAAAATGATTTGATAGGGTTATGATCTCTACCAAAATTTTATTGAGTCAATTTTGTCACCATCCTAGTGACTAGGTTGTAAATTTGTGAAGTTAAGAGGGGGTTACACGTGAGTCTCTTTTGAGGTAGTTGATCCCCTCCATTTTATGTAAATCAAGTTGGTATTTAGCTGGTCGATTTGAGTCCAAAAGCACCTTGTAGGTATTTCAAAAGATGACAATCACATTCAAGCAAATATCATACACCTACATAGCAAAGCGCTCCAACGAGACATGATGACAATGTACCCCTCATTATCAAAATGCTGAAATTGTTCCTAGGTTGTGACCTTGGAAAGCCAGAAGACAAAGAAATGGCATAGAAATTCGAAGAGCCAAAAGGCCCTGCATGCCTGAAATTATGGAGATGTCGTCCAGATGAGCCAGGGTGAGGCTTTAAACCAAAAGACCTCATTGCAGAAGAAGATGGTTTCCTCCATTGTGAGAGGATGAGACTTCAATGGACTACTCCCAGATTGAAGATGGAGGCTGAAGAGTAACCAGTCATAGTAGAACCTTGTACACGTGTGTTTTCCTATCGAGTTGGCAGTTGTTGCGGCTGAGTTACCTATGCAGACCGGTATGCATGGTTGATGCACAGTGAGGACTGCTTAGCAGTAGTAGAGACCCAGGATGTTGATGCATATTTCTTTGTTCTCTTTGGAACGAGGAAGCGTTTTGTTTGTGGGGGAGATGTAGAGGGGGCCACTTACCTTGTAAATGTCATCATGTAATTATATAGTTTAAAGGATAAATAGATATTAACAAATGAGTAGTTGGAGAGGGTATAACCGCTCCAACCTATCTCATAATGTATAAATAATTACCAAAGAGAATACAATAGCGGATTCGACGTCCCATCCCAAAGTACTTGTCTTCGATGGCTGTGTATGAGCTTAATATATGCTTGAATAATGTGAAAGCCTAGATTTCAACATCGAGTCAGTGGAAAACTGAAGGACAGTTTTTGCGGCTAGTTACGGCTTGTAATAAATGTAATGAAAGAAGTTTCTATGGCTAGTTATGTCATATAACAAATGTAATGAAATACGTTTCTACGGCTAGTTATTGTTTGTACAAATGTAATGAAAGACGTTTATGTGGCTAGTTATGTCCTATACAAATGTCATAAAAGACGTTTTTGTGGCTATTTATGTCTTTAATAAATTTGTTGTACTCAGTTGACCCTGCACGATATTGTAGAATCTATAAATAGGAAGAACCCATTGTGTATAAGGGTTTTTAGGTTGGTTGATGTTGTTCGGAAGAGCTAGAAAATACTTGAAGGAATCAAAGAGAAGTTTGATATTAGTAGAAGGATGTTTAGCGACGGATCTACATCTGTGTGCGTAGACCATTTTGTAAGAGTCAGTCTGTAGCTAAGTCCGCAGATAATCGAGTAGAAGAGTCGATCCAGGCTGTCTATGGATCAGTAGGAGTAGAAGAAATTATAATAAAATAGAGAGCATGAGAGAAAGAAAGAGTCTGAGCAAAAAGAAATATCTCAAAACAATATACAGTCAAGTCATAGACTAAAAGTTTCCATATATTTCTCATGCCAGCTGAAGAGAACCTTTTTGGTTTTACCCGATGGGTTTCTACCTTACACCTGGTGTCGAATGAATATGCTTGATGAATATTTGTGGGCTATTTTGTATTGTTTATTTTTATTTCTTAAGTGAATGTCACAATATTGATAAAAGAATATGAATGAATGAATGACTAAATCCATGTTGAAGCATTGTGTATTATTTCATGCTCACTTACTGTTAAGTTGTAATACAACCACACCACTATCATTTACTCTTAAGGAATCAACTACGTCGCATATTTGCGCCAGTTATTAAGTTGTTAAGGGAAAGGCTATGTCACAATGTTGCGCGGCTACCGAGTTAGTAAACAGACTCCAACCTTTGGGCTCTGTCAAGCTCCTTGGCTACATGCCATGGGACTGTAATCCCTTGTTGACTACGGAAATATGGTTCTGGAAGTTACACATTAATATATCTTGGGTGAGACTGCTCCTGCCTCATAGGTAATGCCGACTAGGCTTGCTCTGTTAGGTTGATATCTTTGGGAGTTTTGTTGGTCTTGTGGGTTTGTTGAACCCAGGTTGCAAGAGTGAGGAAACATAGCCAACAAATTTTTCCATCGCCATGATTCCATCGAAACAAAGAAAATCAAAGGAAAAAAGCATGGCATGATCACCATATCAAAACTAAGCATTTCGAAGTTATAGGACTTGTTTTTCTACATTGGAGGAAGCCATAAGCGGCACAGTCATAGAGCTCACCATAGAAGAATGAGAAGAGGATGTAGATGCAGCTACAACGGTAGTTGAGATTAAGAAACTACAACAATAGGTAAAGACTCTGCACAAGCAGTAGCAATGCATAAATGAAGAAGTTGCGGCACACCAATCCGAAGCAGGATGGGTTACAGGGCTTATTAAACATGTATAATAGAATCTTTAGCATATAACTCATTCACTGGAAGATGTACCATCAGAAAATATCAGTTTCAACCATATTGAGCAATTGGAGAAGCAAGCAGAGGAGGTACATGAATAATTTGCCCAGGTGCAAGGAAGTTTGAAGGAATTTCAGGACAAGGTTGGTACCATGGCGCAACTAGTGTTAGAATAATCAACCCATAGTATTTACCCACTTAGACATTATTTCATTTATTTTGCCTTATTTGCCTAGTCCATGAGTCCCACCATGTGCAAGTTGTCAATTGCCTATCCATAGAGGTCAAACTTTCCATTATTGACTCATGGAGTGCTTAGGAAAGCCTTAGGAATCAAATTTGCTTTATTCCTGGCCTCCTAGGTACCCTTCTGCTTTTTCTGCTTTATTCCTTGCTTTTTCAGTGTTTTAAGGCACATAGGAAAGCAAGACTAGGTGAGGTGAATCAGCTTTGTTGCCTCTTCCT
>LPNX010864793.1:151360-169620 GCA_001517045.1 Pseudotsuga menziesii
ATTCTTTATTCTTGGCCTCCTAGGCACCCTTCTGCTTTTTTTGCTTTATTCCTTGCTTTTTCAGTGTTTTAAGGCACATAAGAAAGCAAGACTAGGTGAGGTGAATCAGCTTTGTTGCCTCTTCCTCCTCCACTCTTTCCTCCATGCAAAAGCATGTATGATCTGCCATTTGACCACTCTTTAGTTTGCCCATGCACCCTTGCTAATTTGTGGGGTCCTTGATAGATTTGGGATCAGCTTTTTACACCTATGGGGGATTTGCCTATTTTGGGTAAGCCTGCTTTATGCTAGATTTGGATGCTTCCTTATGCATTCGACTTGCTCATGTATTCTATATATTCAGCAGCCTATGTTATTACAGGGTTGGCTATTGTACACTCAGTTAATATAATTTTGTGTTACAGCTCCATATTCAGTCTCCATTGTTGATAATTTTGCATGATCAATTGTTAATTGTTGTGGGTGAAATTAATCTACTGCAGGCCTGAATTTCTACAACTAGTACCAGAACCATAGATTTTCTTAGTGGTTTGGGATGAACCATATGTGAGTGTTGGGGGCCTATTGCGCCAAGAAAAAGCACAAGGTAGGAAAATAAAGCACACGACAAGAAGGAAGAGGTAAAGGAAGGAAAGGAAGCATAGAGGAAAGTAAGTTGCGACGAGGAATCGTGCGACGAAGGAAAAGAGAATCTATGGGAAGGTAGAAGAGTAAAGGCTGAGAAGCAACAGGTCAGGAAGACCGTAGGTGCTCCAGTCGGTGGAATATTGAAGCATGGTTTCTATGGCTAGTTGCTACCTATAATAAATGTAATGAAAGATGTTTCTACGGCTAGTTATGGACTGTAACAAATGTAATGAAAGACATTTCTGCGGCTAGTTATGTCTTTAATAAATGTAATGAAAGACATTTTTGCGGCTAGTTATGGCTTGTACAAATGTAATGAAAGATGTTTTGGTGGCTATTTATGATTGTAATAAATGTGTTGTACTCAGTCGACCCTACGCGGTCTTGTAGAATCTATAAATAGGAAGAACCCATTTTGTATAAGGGTTCGTTAGGTTGGTTGACATTGTTTGGAAGAGTTAGAAAATACTTGAAGGAATCAGAGAGAACTATGATAGTAGTAGAAGGTTGTTGAGCCACGGATCTACACCTGTCTATGTAGACTTGTAGGAGTCAGTTTGCAGCTGAGTGCACAGATAGTAGAGTAAAAGAGTCAATCCAGGTTGTGTGTGGATTAATAGGAGTAGAAGAAATAACAATAAAACAAAGAGAATGAGAGAAAGAAAGAGTCTGAGCTAAAAAGACATATCTCAAAATAGTGTGCATTCAATTTGTAGACTAAAAGGTGCCATATATTTCTCATGTTAGATGAAGAGCACCTTTATGTTTTTTACCTTATGGGTTTCCACGTTACACCTTGTGTCGACTGAATGTGCTTGTTTAATATTTGTGGGATACTTTGTATTGTTTATGTTTATTGCTTAAGTGAATGTCGCAATATTGATAAAAGTAGTTGAATGAATGAATGACTAAATCCTCATCAAAGCATTGTGTCTTATTTCATGCTCATTTATTGTTAAGTTGTAATACAGTCACACCATTGTCATTTACTATTAAGGAATCAACGGTGTCACATAGTTGCGCCAGTTGTTAAGTTGTTAAGGGAAAGGTTGTGTTGCATAGTTGTGCCGCTTTTGAGTTATTAAAAATAATCCAACCTTTTGTCTCTTTCGAGCTCCTTGGTTGCACGCTAGGGGACTATAATCCCTTTCTGAATGTAGAAACATGGTACTTGCAGTTACACATTAAGATATCTTGGGTGAAACTATGCCTACCTCGTAGGTTTTACTGATTGGGCTTGCTCTATTGCGATGATATCTTTGGGTGTTTTGTTGGTCTTGTGGGTTTGTTGAAATTGGTTTGCAAGAGTGAGGAAAAGTAGCCAACACACTTCTACTTTTGCACTTCTGACCTTTTGAAACCTTGCGAGCCATCGATCTATGAAGAATATTTCTAAATCGTCGATCTATGTGGAAGTTAGAAATTGGGATTCTAATTTTTTCATGACCAAAACCTACATTTTTCACTTCTGGCCTTTGTGGAAAGTAGAAGTCAGAAGTTGGATTTTCCAATTTTCATGAAGTTTAAACTTTGGCTTTTTTGTCTCTGCCTTTCCTCTTCCACCCTTCCCAGAAAGTGAAAATCAGAAAGAGAAAAGTCAATATTTCATGAATTTTAAACCTTAACTTTCCACCTTCTCCATTCTTGCTTCTGCCCTTTATGGAAAGAGGAAATAGAAAAGTGGAAAGTCAATCCTTTCTGAAATTAAACTTTAGATTTTCCGCTTCCGCCGTTTGCAGAAAGTGGAAGTCGAAAGTCAGATTTTCCAATTTTCACGAAGTTTCAACTTTAACTTTCCACCTCCCCTTTTTCTTTTCCACCTTTTTGAGTTGTTGATTTGCACAGAAGCCTTCTGGACCATTGGATCTTTGAGAAAGTTGGAAATCAGGTTTGTAACCTTTTCATAAGCAAAACTTGGCTTCTTTGACTCTGCCCTTCCACTCCTGCCATTTCTCGGTTGTTGGATCTTGATCAGATTGATTCTCAGCCATTTATCTTAAATCAAAGAAAATTTTCTTGTAAGGCTTGTTTCTTGGTCGCAACTAAGTATTTTTTACCAGAATCACACTTTAGGCTTAGGGAAAAACCTTCTGCTCGAGATTCTAGGAAATACTAAGTATGCAAGGATATCTTAACCAAGTTGGGAAATAAGAGAATGCGTGTTTTTAAAACAAAAAAAATGAACGAGGGGCCCTAAAATGTAAAAAATTTGGGGAAGCAGTTGTATCAGCGACATGCAGTTGTTGAGAAAGAAAGGTGGCATAATAGGAAGGATGAATCTTATGTATTTCTTTGTATCTCTCTCTCTCTCTCTCCAGATCTTCTTTTCCATATTGATGGATTGACATTCCCTAATGAATTTTGGATCAAACTTGAATCCCTCTTAGGAAAGCAAGATGAACTTAGAGAAAATCAATTGGAGAATGAGTTAATCTCATTGAGACCAAGTGAATTCAAAACCATTGAGCAATTTATCACCAATTTTAAGTCACTAGTGCTTTTGATCAAGCAATGTTGGATTGAGAAGAAAGAAGAACAATTAATCCTCTCCATCTTATCGAAGTTGGCTCTAAAATACTCAGTTGTCAACATTCTATGCCACTAAGCTTGTAGTTTGAAATTAGAGGATTCCATCCCTAGATGCATTCATATATTCTCTCACTCAAGAGAATATCAAGCTCATTCAAATGGGGCATCTCAAAACCTCAAAGGACCTTGCACTTTTTTCTCTTGAAAGCAAGAATTTAAAGTCCAAAGGAAAGCTAAAATTGAAGGAGAATAATCCAAATTCAGACTCTAAAGATGAAGGTTCTTACTCCACTAGTGGAAAATTAGATATTAGTGACCAAAATCTGCATATCAATGCCACTTTTGGTTGGCGATCGCTGGTGGCTAATTTGCGGTCTTTTATTACAGGACCAAAATTGGTCAATTTTATTTTGGTCATTTATAGCTTGTCATTTGGTCATATATTTGGTCATAAATTTGGTCATATATTTAAATCAATGACCAATTATATGACCACATTTATGACCAAATTAATGACCACGTGACAAACTAGAATATAAACAAATTTGGTCATGTAATAAAAGACCGTAAATTAGCCACTAAAATTGTTTTTTTGTCATTGATATGCGAATTTTGGTCATTTTTTTGTCATTTATATCTCATTGTTTGGTCACTAATTTAGTCATTTTTATTCATTTTATGTGTGGTTATTATATTTTAGTAGTTTTAATGGTGTCCATTATTAATCAATATAAATTTTTAATATGATATTATGTTTAAATTAAAAAAAGAATCATACATTATTTATCATCATCTAATAAACATGTGAATTATGCAATGCCACATTAATTAGTTAACTACAACACTTTAAATAATATAAAGTACAACCATATAAGTTTTAAACTGCACAAATTATATTATATGAAATGTCAAGTATTACAATAAATTTGAGTTTTCTTAAAAACTATCTCCATATAAATTTACATGAACATCATCTAGTACATCGATGACTTTTCAAAATATTACAATGGCTAAACCATCCCACTTGTACTTGGTTGCGCCTAAGCCATACTTAGATCCCACGACAACTTGAAAACCATACTTATCAACTTGAAACCCTCAACAACAGGCTCTTCATACTCAATGGAAAAGCCTCAGCAATAGGCTCTTCATACTTAATGAAAAATCCTTAGCAACAAGCTCTTCATACTCAATGGCCCACTTTCTGAGCTTTCTATCTACGCACGGGCTTATGTATCCGCATTGCATGTGCTTCTAAGCTTTCTGAGCTTTCTCATATTTATATCTACACATGTGCTTCTGTATCCACACTGCAGCAGCATCGCTCATGTTTTTATAAATATTGTGAGTAAGGTTACCTACAAACAACACATGTTAAGCAATAAATTTTGCTGCTCGCTAAACAGAGAAAACAAATAAGTGAAAAATGTACATAGTAATTTCACAAGATTTAACATGGCAAAAAGAAACAATTCCAACAAACAATAGGTGTACTCAAAATGCATAAACATTTAGAACCAACATACCTACAAATAAATGAACATGAAATAACTCTCAATAAGTCCTAAAGATCAATGGTAGCATTGCGCAAAGAAAGAAATTCTTTCCGAGCAATATATGAACAAACTTTTCATTGAATAATTTTTGTCGAATTTCCTAATACCTCATTTCTTCTAAAATCTAATTTAGCCATTTGAATCACTCTGAGGAAAACCTTGGTTTTCCCTATCTGAAGAGTAAAGTCAATTTTACGTTGTTTTTATTATCATTTTAACTGAATAAAACAGTGGTGGAAGAATCCACAACCTTATAATATATACACTTCAATCCTATTTTGAATTGCACTGAAAAAGATGCAATCTTAAACTTAACAAAGGCACAGAATTGAAGGGCATATAGAAAAATTCATGTGGAGTGAACATAACAGTGGCCGTAATAATTTTCAAGTTGGCTTACCGGAATATGGGAAAAACAAATCTTGCCATTAGTGTGGACCTCTCAATTCATGGCAAACAAAGGTGGCTAGTGAGGGTGAAGTTATGTTTGAGCCCTTTACTTTACAAGCTCAAAATAAAAATCAAATAATCTATAAGAAGATTATTTTTCCAATGCTGAGATGGGAATAATCCTAAAGTGTCTGCATCTTTTGTTTCCAATTAAACTTTTTGAGACCTATCTGAGCCATCATCTAGAGGAAAAATCACTCTTTCTTGTATCCTAGATTGTCCTAATCCTTGTGATGTTAGACTGGTGTCAACTATTGTAAATACAAAGGATGAAACTTGTGTGTTAATTATAGGTTGAAGATAGGAACAAGGATCATGCCTTCATGCCCATTTTCTTCATATGCATCCTCAGAAACTTGGAGAAATTTTGGCTTTACTTAAACCCCTATTTTATCATGTGTGTATAGTTCAAGCAGCCTCAGATCTGAAGCCACTTTGTATAAAACCTCACTAACAGAATCAAAATAATGAATTCCTTTTGTTAGATCTCTTCTTGAAAACTTATGTACACTAGGGATTATAAAAACTAAAGGCTACCTCAATCCAAAGACAACCTTGTCAGGTTTCTCATAATTCCATCCCCTCACCAAGAGACGAGGCCAAACTACTTCCCAAAATAAATCGTCTGCTCAAGATTTTCTAAGCCTAAAATATCTAGTTCCAAACTTAATAATATCTTCAGTAGAAAGGGTGGAAGATACCATTCCTGTAGGAATTTCAAAATGAGACGAGCTCACTTGGTTTCTCTTTGTTGGTTGTATGAGAACTGCAGTAAGATATTCCTCAGTTTTTCCAATTCCCACAACATGAGCAAGTACATTTGGTCCTGCTAATGCTTTCAGCTTTGTAACAAACTCTTCCAGAGAGACTCTTCCATCCTTGAATGCCTTTGTTACTTGTTTATCAGAAAATTTTCTGAGACCATATATGTATAACATCCAAAAATTCATTAGAGTAAGACTATAAAATTCATAGTCGGATGTGTGTGTGTGTGTGTGTGTGTGTGTGTGTGTGTGTGTGTGTGTGTGTGTGTATGCTTAATTCTGTTGAGAAAAAAATAAAATGGAGCATCGATCATGTTAGGACAAAAAGGACAATAGATAGGCTATAACTACAAACACGGATCAAGGACTAAAGTGTTAAAAGACTAAGCCCAAAATCTAAAATTAGAATCCCAAGAACAACAAATCCCCATGAGAGACAAAATAGGGGATAAACCAATAAGCTTCAGTTTACAAATCCCCAGGATTTCATGCAAGGAAGCATCCTAAGCCTGGGAAAAGTAAACGTCCATTTAGAGCTTCTTGGGCAATATACAAGGGAGTAGCATGTTTGTAGATAAGGAAAGCACATAACTATGAACCACATATTGTCAATATAGTATAGTGGGAAAACCCCTAAAGATCAAATCCAAACCTCAAAATTTATTTTTGTAACTCAAAAAAATGAGTTCGCTTTTTTAATGCTGTCACATTTTTCTCCTAGTAGGATAATTTATCATTTAGGTTAAATCTATTGTGAAATAAAAATTGATTGATCGGGTCAAAATGGATCATTAAATTCAGTTTAAATGTATCAGTTATATCATCTCATCATTGCAAACTCTATTTTCACCCTCCTAGCACTTATTTGGTGTAAGAGACATTAAAATTTCATATCAGCATTTCATTGATGTATGATTAACAACTAAATACCAGTTCTACATTTACACAACTAATTGATTTTTTTGACAATATTCAAAAAATTTACCTCTGGGATCTCATGTTTCAAATGCTCAGGTATATGAGGAATTAGTCATGTCAACAATTCATGTTGCTGCCATCCAGAAAAAAATGCGCTGGCCCTGAATAGACTTTCTGCCTCTTGTCTTTCTGGATTTTATCCATCTGTAATATGAATCTATCCCAAAGAACTTGCCATAATAGTGTGATCATATATCCCCCATTTCTTTGGTTTCCACAAATCTTTGCACTACTTTAATGATTTTTCCAAAGATATACAGCCCAAGTATGAATAAATCTTCCTCACTTTCACTCTAGGATGCACTTGGGATACCAGGCATTATCATGTAACCTTTTGAGATGGCATCTTCTCCTATATTATGCATTCCTTTCTGCTAAACCTAGTGATTGGAATCAATGCAGTGCTTTTTTATGTCCAAAAAACCAACTTTGGTCTTCTTGACCATCTTCCAACAAGTCGGGCGTCGCTTTTTCTTCGACGTCCATGACAATAGGAAGATGTATCAAGCACACTCTCAGCTGTCACAATAGATTTTGTAGGGGTATCCTATGGTCTTAATAATTTTTTATTCAAATTTATAATATACAAATTGTCCTCTCTAAGTTGGCCACTATTACAAAACTCATGGGTACATCGATCATTTTCCAACTCAGACAAATCTAGCTGACACAGACGACCATCTTTCTTTGTGGATGCAGTTAAGGAGGACTCATTTGAATGGAACTCATTATCTGAGGTTGAGGATGTTCCATTTCCAAAAGGTGAAAAATAATAGATCTACATCACTGGAACAAGTGATCCCTCCTCAAACAATAGCTCAAAGTCTTCATCCTTGTCATCCTTATAATCCTTACCTTTGCTCATTCCCAGTTGATCACAACCCATTCGCAACTTAAATGGTGATACATTGACTTGATATTTGCCTCCAATTTTGGGGGGGGATCCGTGGAGTTCCAGAGCGATCATTGGAGTTAGTAGAGTCCAATGGAAATAATAGACTTCCAAATATTTTATCAATTATCCCACCCGCATCATCGATTTCATGAAAAGATGACTCTATTTCCTATTTTCTCAAAGACAACCTCTCCGTCTTTTTTGAATGACTGTATATATATCTAAAGAAGCAAACAATATTTAGAATCCCAGCAATATCACTCAATGCCATGCACAGTAGTAGCTAGACACTTAAGTACTTGAAATGGGCAATTGTTGGATAATAGAATAGACAAACTTACATTCGACATGTCAAACAGTGCTTTCTTTTTTCTTTATTGCTAGACAAATATAAGAGCTTAGTAATTTAGTTAAGATCTAATCTACATTTGTTTCTTCATTAACATAAAATAAGTTTATTATGGTACAAATTTAAGGAACAACTCAGAAACACTTTGACTTGAATGCACAACTGATAAATCGTGTACACATTGAGAAAATTCAATACAAAACACTTGTTGTAAAGAAAGATATTTGTATTGACTACCAACCATGATTTTCAATCTTGTAGATGACTTGGAGCTGAGGATTAAGAATTTTGTTGAAACTTGAGCTACATGGAAAGAAGTTTCACTATTAGGGCTAGGTCCTAGGAACTTAAACTCATTTCATGATCCATATGACTCCACAGGGAGCTATCTCATAAACACAGGTTAGCAACAAGCACCTGGTAATGATTTCCTCAATTCATCTGCACTTTATAGCTCATGTTTGTTTTAAATCTCTATTAGCATTAGCGGCCTTCAAAAGTTTGAAATTAAACATTCATGGCAATCAGAACAGAATAGTACACTGATCCTTAAAGCATATTTGTGGGATTGTAATATAAGGCCAGTCAATATGATTTCCATGGATGCAATAGAGATCACCCTTGGTGGAAGGACCACACCCTTATGCCTAGATCTGATTCTTCAAGTTTTTCAAACTCAAACATGATTATCTATATTTACTGGGCCATTAAACACAACCTATGTTCATACACTATGATTCGGCCCTCAAAGCTACAAATGAGAGGATCCATTATCCTTAAATAATCATACAAATGTCCTGCTAGGGCTATGGTTTCTCCATGCATATAATAGTACAAGACTATAGGAGTAGGTGAGTAGGGGTATGGTTGCTCCATGCAACTTCTTTACCTGACTTAGCTTTAGGTGGTTCCTGAAATAACATTGGTCATTACATAGAGTTGAGAATTTAAACTATTCTAAGAAGATTTTGAAAAAGAACAAAATATCCATTCCATCAAAATCCAGTGTACAGACCCCAAATTATCAACAACTCTTTTCTAACTGGGAAATATCATAACCACGTTTGTAGAGCAAGCATGATATTTACCTTTTGTTTTTCTGGTACTGATGTATTTACAACAGGCTTGAAAAATGCCTCCAATATGTACATAAGATCCTAATTAGTAAAAAAAAATAAAACCACGTGTCTCAAACCTCAACAAAATATAGTAGAAAAATCCATACCTTCCTTGAGATGACTTGTTCTTAGCAGCTTTTATTTTCTCTATTGCTTGAGTACTAGCCGAAAATACACACCTCCTATGGACAAGAGCTGGTTCCTAGTCTGAATGGTTCAAATATAAAAAAAAACATGGAATGTTAGACTCTCCCTAGATCTGGTTCATCACTAGAATATGATGCCATAATACTTTTCTCAAAGGTTGTCATCGCTATCCTTGAATATTACTACAAAAGAACCTGTAAAATGTGGAAGACAACAAAGAAAACATGATATCATACAATATAATCAACTAGATCTATGCTTGTGACCAAGGAATCTAACAATATATACATATGAAACAACAAATATGGGAAAGAAAAGACATTTTTTATTAATAAATGACTGGATAGACTACAACCTTCGTGCCTTAGTGTTGAGAGTTCCTTCCAATGGATCCTTGCCTATAACTTCACCTAGCCTCCAAAGACTCAAAAATGATTTTGACAGAGTTTGGGTATGCAACACAATTCTTCCTCCTTTTCCCATGGGGGTGAGCCAGTATTTAAAGGCATGGGAGGATAGGTATGGTTGAGGATCTCATGGGTGAGGTGGGGATAAGATATAAAATGGAGGATATCAAACTCCATCTAGTCCTAACCGATAGGGATGAGGCTCCATGGAGGTTAGCTTTGAGAAACCTCTCGAAGCTTCTCTTTTTTGCCTTGAAAACTCAAGCACCGCTCATCCAATGAAGAAAATAGGCAGTGATAAGGGGGTAATGATTTATGGAGTAAAGTCAGGAGCGATGGCACCACTCTTTGATCATGTATCAGGAGTGGTGCTAACTTGGGTAATGCTTTTTTCATTGGGAGAGGTGCGTTACCAGCTCAACACAGGGAAAAATTGCAAGGGGATAATTTTTCCTATCATTTATATAGGGAAAACTTTGAGGGATTGGAGAAGACAAGGGAATACCTATCTCATAACATGAGAGTCACAAGATTTTGGTATAACAGAATGCCCCCCAAAGTTTAATGGATAGAGGGAAACGATAGGTAATATAATTTGAAAGACCAAGGTATAGTATCGAGGAAAAGGTCCAATGGTCAGAACTTCTCAAACATCACAAACTTTCTGCAGCACCTTTTACATTTTTCCCAAATGACTTACAACATGGATGCCGACCAATACAACACATATCCATGTGAGATACAAAAAATTCATGGCTACTAAAATACAACGTAGATCCATGCGAAGAAGACTCTAATTTGGACATAGCTATCAGACATACAATGTATATCTATGTCATATAGACACAAATCTGAGCACAACCACAAACATACAAATGTGGATCCATGCTAGGACTCATACAAATACTCGATCACAACCTAGTGAAAGAAACAAGAGCTTAAGAAGTACCTAGGGTCTTCGTCTCATCTTCCACAAAGTACGATTCTATCCATGTGATTACAATGTTCTAACATCGAACATGCTAGAAACCACTTGATTACAGGTCAATGATGAGAACTGTTAACAAGTGTGAGGGAAATCACCATTGATGTCAATGATTCCCAAGGTACCCTAGTACAATCTCAGGAATGTGAATAGATGATTTGATGTCGAACACTTAGTCGAATATTTTGATCAAAGGTCAATGATGTGAACCTATGTCAAAAGCGAGAGAATCTGTCATTAATGCATACAAATCTCAAGGTACTAAACTTGTTTCTCAGACTACTTCCTGGATGATGAGCTAATGTCGACAATAATAGTCTCGTCAAAGGAGGGTCATGATGAATCCCACATCAATGACACAAAAATCAAAACAAAGTTTTGGAATTTTGAGTATGATGTAACCATAGGACTGACTCAAAATTAACTGAGACAAAAATTTGTTTTGACTACAGGTGTAAACTCTCAAAATAGTTTCCCTTTTGAACATAAGGCGGCACAACTGAAGACTTGGAAGCATTGACTTGACGAGGTGGAACACAATGCGACAATGTACAATGCATTCTTTGAAAGACGCAAAGGAGTGACATGACTCATGAAAGTGGATTGACCCAAAAACAAGCTGAATACCCAATTGAGTGAATGAAATGCAGACAAGTGCCATGTTCAAAGGTGACTAACAACTTCCATTATTTCAAAATGTTTTCCCTTTCCCTTAAATTCCCCATCATGATTGATGAGTTCCTGTATTTCATTTTTACAAGTTCAAAGAGGGTAACAAACACTCAATATAGCTCATCCATCGGACAATTCCAAACTCATATGTTTTACAAACCTAAGAAAGGATGGGTTCGTTCCCGAAAAAAGGGCCTTTCAATGTTTAATTTAACGAGTCCAATGAAAGAAAACTCGGTGTAGTTCATGTTTAGAGAGTCTAAACAAACTAAAGAAGACTCCAAAGGGTCCTTTTTCATACAATTTAGTCCCCAGAGACCGAAAAAGTCTAAATAATACCTTAGAGAACTCTTCTAGTCATGATTGGCTGGATTGTACCTTTTTTCGTAAGTAGTGCCCCTTATTCCAAAAAAGAGGTAAACAATCACTAGGAAGACGACTCTTCAAGTCCTCTTACGGGTGTGAAGAATACAATTTCACTCAGCAATCTTTTCACATTTTAAGAGTCCAAAAAGATCTTAAAGAAGACTCCATTAACCTTTTTCATGTTTGAATCCAATGCATGAAAAAGTAATAAACTAATCTCAAACCACTTTGCATGTTTTGACCAGAGCACAAAAAATGAAAAGTAAGCTCAAAACCATCCTATTGTTTTTAACAAGCTCGAAGATTAGTTCAAAGAATGCTTAGGATATCTGCTTCATTTATTAATGAGCTTGTAATAGAGAAAGAATTATGCTGAAAATGACCTGTTTCATTTTTACACAAGTTTGAAATAGAAAATAACTATGCTTGAAACATGGTTTCATTTTTATGCAAGCTTAAAACCAAAAGGTAAACTATGCTTAAAACTATGGTTTCATTTTTTAATGAGCTTGGCATAGAATGGGAACTTTGTTAAGGAACCTCTTTCATTTTTTAGCAAGCTTGACACAGAAAAAAAACTATGCTCACAGACATCTGATTCATTTTTTAACGAGCTTGACATAGAGAAAATGGACTATGCTCGAAACATGGTTTAATTTTTATGCAAGCTTGAAACCAAAAGGTAAACTATGCTCAAGGACATCTGTTTCATCTTTTAACAAGCTTTACATAAAGAAAAGGAACTATGCTCACCGAACTGTTTCATTTTTTAACGAGCTTGACGCAGAAAAATAACTATGCTCACAAGCATCTGTTTCATTTTTTAACGATCTTGACACATAAAAAGTACTATGCTCACAAGCATCTACTTCATTTTTTAATGAGCTTGACATAGAATAAGAACTATGCTTACAAGCATTTGTTTCATTTTTTAACGAGCTTGACACAAAAAAAATTATGCTCATAAGCATCTGTTTCATTTTTTAATGAGCTTGACACATAATAAGAACTATGCTCACAAGCATCTGTTTCATTTTTTAATGAGCTTGACACATAAAAAGAACTATGCTCACAAACCTACTCTTACCCAACATGACATCCATAGGTTGGTAGGTTTCCCCCATTACATAAAAGACAACGGCTTAACTCTAGTATGATGTCCATATACTAGAGCCATGTCGCCCATTTTACCTATGATGGGAAGAAGCTAACTAGAAGAAGGGGAAGGAACCACAAGAACACGAGGCACATTTAGGGAAGTAGTGCGATGGTCAGGTGTAACAAATAAATTTGATCAATGGTCACATTCTTCACATCATGGGGAAAATGCATAACTCTAAAGAGTATGGACACTATGGCTTTCATGGAATAAACATAATCATGTCCAAGGAGAAGATTGAAATCTAAAGGACCTTGGACCACCATAACATCAAAACAAACAAGTTTCCCTTGTAAAGTAATAGGAAAATGAGGAAGGATCCCTAAAGGTGTAGTAGGTCTTTGATTAAAATCCAATATCTAATCGGTGGCTGGCACAAGCTAAGGAGAACCCAAATCTTTCCAAGCAGTTGAGGATAGAATGCTAACAGAAACCCCTTCATAAACAATAGTGTCAAGCATCTGCCTAGCCATAACATTTACAACTATCTGGAAAGGAACACTCGAATGAAAACAAGAATCTGTTAGGTTACTCTAGTCAAAGAAAATAAACTCATTACTTGGAGAGGATTCTATCGAAACAAAAAAAATTCCTCTTGTCGAGAACAATCAAAATGAAGCATAAAAACTTCACCAGGTTTTAGTTCACTCTCTACTAAAAGAGAAGAATATGACGAAGATTTGGTCAAAGTGACTACTTCAGTATTAACACTCTCTGATGAAAGAGTGAGATCGGGTGGAGATGACAGTGAATCGACTACTTTAACTTCACTCTTCAAAGGAAGAGTGGGATCAACCACAGATGAATCCGAATTGACGACTTGGAATTCACTCTTGGAAGGAAGAGTGAGATCAACCAAGGATGGAACTGGGTTGACCACTTCAACTTCACTCTTCAAAGGAAGAGTGAGATTGACCGAGTTTAAAACTGGATCGACCACTTTATCAACCAGTGGGATGTCAAGTGACAACTTACGATATCCAGTTGGAAGCTGTTGGTGAGAAACAGTAATATATTCCAACCACTTAGAAGCTTCATCCATGAGAGGACAAACGTAAGTAAAATGCATGTCCTTACATAGAAAGCAAGGATTTCTGACTATACCCTTATTAAACTTAACCACAGAGTCACTACTTGAGGTGAGATCGTCAGTATCATGACCAAATGTTGATGGCATCGGTTGCGAGGAAACCTTATACCATTCTTCTAAAACCAGGGCTAAACCATGACAATCTTTCAGAAGGTGATCACCCATGCAAAGCCTAAAAGGGAATTTGGGCTTACGCGGTCTTTGGGTGTGCAGATCAACACTCTCCACATTGGGAGGATTAATTGGTTGAGACTTGGTTTTTTGTTTGTTTTTATTCTTCTTAATCTTCCTTTTCTTCTTCTTCCTATCCACCTGACTACTAGTACTACAACTTTCAACAGGTGAAGAGGGGGAAATGGGAGAAGACACATTTGGTGAAGAAGGAGAGGGATCAACATGAGGTTGATTCTCTTGCGATGAAGGATTAGGATCAGAAGAAACTAGTGCACATGGGATAACTGGACTGGAGAATAACCAAACAGGTAATCCAATAGTCAATACAGGAAGGCTTAACGTAGCCATGAGAGGAGGACCAACATCCCCATATGGAGGGAACACAAAATACATGCTTGGTAAAGGAGTCTCTTGGTTGGTAGTCCTGGAAGGTGAAGCCATAGCTATCTAACAAAAATATCTCTCTCTTCTAAAAAATCCTAACTTTATAGACAACAAGCACTACTAAAACTAAAGAAGAAAGAAAAATATGTGAGAGGAGTGGATCGAAGGTCTGGAACCTCACGGGATTATCAAGGATTCACAACTTGTGATGTTAAGACGTCCAAAGGATTAACTTGGATGGTCTCAGGATTCCTAAAAGTGTCTCCCGATAAACACAAGGTATGTGGGAGATCCACTCCGTAGTAGTGATGTCTAATGCACAACCGTTCAAAAGGGTCCTTTCGATATACAGTTGAGTAGGTGAAGCACCTTTCAATATACCTCAAGGGTATGTGAAAGATCATTTGATATACCGACAGTACATGGAAGAACCACATGATCCTCGGGATGCAGTGTAGGTAATAAACAACAACTCCTATGCTTAAAGATGTCGAAACACGTCTCTAACCTATCACACCTTGCTAAATATTTTAACCTAAGTCTAATGCTTGATTGTATCTTCAACGGTTAGGTGAATGCATAAGGTGACGACACAAAAAGTAAAACCATGCAATATGGGATGCAAAATTTCATTTTAACTTTAAAGGTATGCCTACTTAAGGAAGGGAGAGAGAGGTGTTGAGAGTATGCCTTGGTGTTGAGAGTTCCTTCCAATGGATACTTTCCTCTAACTTCACCTAGCCTCCAAAGACTTAAGAATAATTTTAACAAAGTTTAGGTTGTTGAGTCCAAATTTGGTCCCTTTTTAACCACTTTTAATCACCTTTCTTCCCTTGTTTTACACTGCTTATCATGCCAATCAGACCGGCTTTCTTCACCTTTATTCCCTAAATTGCCAAGGTAAGACTGATTATTGTTCTACCTTATTAATGCTTATTCTTGTGACAATTAAGGCTATTTATCTCTCGAAATTGTGCTAATATGTGTGATGTATGAAGATAATATGAGATGAGCAGAATGCAGGGGGATGAAGCTGAACAAGTCCAAGGACGAGGGATGGTCGTGACACAAAAGGGATCCTCAACCTGTCCATCATCGATTGAGGCACGTGACATTCCAGACAAGAGCCGGTCAGAGTAGCCATAATAGAATGTGCTATGATTGAGGGATCTCTAGTGTAGCTGCTCGAATATTATGGCGATCTGAGAAGATCGCCACTTCTGGGCCAGTCAATAGTCTTCTCACACTTTCTATAATTGTATCATGCCACGTCTTGTAACAACCGGTGTTATTCAGGGCACCTAAAGATCAGAGATCTTCATGGCTGCCCTTTGTAATAGGATTGGATGCTATCGCTTGTATGTATAAATGCAGAAGGCTGTCTCGACCCAGGGGGGTTGGAAAATAGTTCATTCATTTGGTGTATTAACAGCGGGAGCAATCTGTAATAATCCTTCCTTTTTAATACAAAGAGTTACCGTTGGTTTAAGGGAGATGTACATTGTTCATCCAGCGTCTCTATGTGAAGGCTGGGCCCGCCTTCCACAGAGATTGCTGAGTTAAGGTAGGATATTTTAATTTGTGGTTGTGTGATGTTTCGTTAATCATATTTTCTGTGTGCGCAGCAGTAGTGTGTGTGATTTACAGCATTGCATTTTCTTAAGATCAATAACTGTAACAGTCGACTGAGTAGATAATCTTTATGCAATTTATTCAATAGCCGTACACAACTCTGTTCATCTCATGGTTTCACGTTGACATCCCATGAATCCTGTGTAATTCTTGGATTGTTATAATTGTTGATCTTTATTTCTGCAATTCAATTCTTAGAATAGCTGAGCTTGATCTGTCGCAATTGAATTTCTAGATTACAATTAATTTATGGTTACAGATTCCGAGTGTGATTAGATCAATAGGAAATTCCTTTAATCTGGGCTGTGAATAGGATTTCCTTTCTGCCAGTAATTGTTGATTTCATTTCTGGTTGATGCATAGAAGGAAAAGGTTGAAATTGTAGAGTTAGAAGATTGGTGGGATCACACAAGTTTGAGGGATGAACATAGTTGTTTAAGAACAGTATTCAATACAATGATTTGGTGTTTAGCATATATTGTGCACTTACCCTTTGAAACAAAAGACTTCCTCAGGTTGACAATGAATTTCGTAAGCTCTGTGTGTTGATAATAACTTATCTGCATTTAGGGCGCTCGACATTTTGGCGCCGTTGCCGGGGAAGGGTAATTAAACACTATCAGTAGTTGCATTTGATAATTATTTTTAGTCAGTCTCTTTTTATTTTTGTGATGAAATGATTTGGGTTGTATGAATACTAGAAGGGTAAAACGCGATCAATTCCCAACTCCCAAAACCCCACAAGATACTAACAGTGCAGGTGGCTCGGGTCGAGGTCGAGGAGCACCATTGGGCAGAAGTACGTTCATTGACGAACTTGTTGACAAAACTGATTCATCCACTGGAGCTCGTCTTCAAGAAACTCCTAACAGAAGAAACCTTGCTGATCCTGGGGCGCTAGCATCAAGATCCATGGTGGAGAATACACGAGCAGCTGCGACGTCCTCAGCCATCCCTGTAAACAAAGACACAGCTGTTACAACGGGGCCTGCTGGTAGAGGTCTGAATTATCACATTAACGGGAGGAGAGTAACTAAGGAAGAGTGGGATCAGTACCACCAGAAGCTCCCGGGACAGTGGAAAAACGAAGAAAAGAACGAGGAACAAGAGGAGAGTGAAGAAAAGAACGAGGAACAAGAGAAGAACGAAGAAAAGAGTATAGGAGGAGACGAAGAGGAGAAAACAGAAGAAGAGATGAGTAACAGACACGGAGCCGACGAGGAGGAAGGGATGGGAGAAAACTATCATCATGAGAATCGCTCCCTGCCAGAGGGAACAGTGGCTACATTGCAATTTCCTATTCAACAACCAGATGGGGCAGCTCCTATGAAGAATATCTCACCATCGGTGTTACCTCGTTTCCATGGAAAGGCGGCAGAAGACCCAGACGAATTCCTTTTTGAATTCAATATTCTTTGTCGCAGTTACGATTATATCACCGATGCCCAAAAACTAAAACTTTTTCCTGCTACCCTTAAGGACAATGCATTACGCTGGTTCATGAGCCTTGGGGGAGGGACCGTTACTAATTGGGAAGTAATGAAGAAGGTGTTCCTAGAGAAATACCAGGAATACTGTAACACCAAGGATAAGAGAGAGGAGTTATTTAAAATGGTGCAGAAGGAGGACGAAAGTTTGGAAGATTTCGTGGAAAGACTGCTGTAAAATGTGCAGAGAGCTGGGCAGACAAACATGGGACTGGATGTACTCAAAATAATCTTGCTTCGGGGAATCATGGATGATTGTCTAGATATGTTAAACCTGCTTGGTAAGGGAGACATCTCCAAAGAACCTTTCGACAAAATTGTGGAGCTGTGCAAAAGATACTCCAGAGGGTCTTCCAGAAATAATAAGCAGGACAAACGAGAAAAGATGGAACGTGACGTCTTCGACCGAACTCAGAAGTCATCTAATGGAGGCACTACCCGAGCAGAGATAGGCAATCTACTTGAAAATTTTAAAACAGAAATGATGAGCT
>LPNX010864793.1:169989-255282 GCA_001517045.1 Pseudotsuga menziesii
CTGGACCCAGCCACCACCCCAACCTACATCATGGACTCCTGGATGGAGGAATTTCCATCCTCGGAACCAGTTTCCTCAACCACCTCTACCTCAACAAGCACCGTATTCTCCTCAGTTTCCTCAATTCCCCCAAATTCCTCCATATCCTCAATACTTACCTCCACAGTCACAGCTGCAGCTGCAAAACAATTTGGTCCCGAATATACCAATACGACCCCAGCTACCTGCCCAACCTAATCCTAACCCAAACAATAAAGCAGTCCACCAATTGGAGACTGTCAACATGCCAGCCTACTCTCTTTCCCCTGTACCCTGTAATGAAATTCATTTACGATCTGGGAAAATTGTAGAACCTGTGATTACATAGGATGTTTCATCCTCTGAGCATAAAGAAGAGGAGAACTTACAGCATCCATTTGACTCAAGGCCCATCATTGAGGATGCTGGGCATCCCTTAGAAGGGACGACTGAACCATCCAACGATAAACCTGAAGAGATACATCCTTCCCATCTGATAAATCAGCCACCATACCCCGAGAGATTCTGCTACCAAAAATGGGGGGCAACCTCAGTTTAACCTCCTCGGAGAATTAAGAAACCTTTATGTTAAAATTCCCCTCCTTCAAGCGCTTCAAGATGTGCCCATTTACACTAGGACAGTTCAGGAGCTGTGTACAAGAAGAACACAAAGGAAATTCAGGGATCCTCCCACAGTTCATGTCATAGGGAAACTTATCGGCCTTGATAACAGGAAAAGCCCCTGTGACTAAATACGATGACCCTGGTAATCCTAGCGTTACTGTACAGATAGGACAGACACAGATACCCAACGTCCTAGTGGATCTGGGAGCAGCAATCAACGTTATAACTATGGAAACTGTAAAGAAGCTTGGGCTCACCAAGTTTAGACCGACCCCTACTATTTTGGAATTGGCAGACAGATCCACCATCAGACCTGAAGGGATTTTTGACGACCTTGTTATATCAGTAGATTCATGAGAGTACCCAACTGAATTTTTGGTGTTACAACCAAAATCGCAGCTGGGGGGACACCCATTGATCCTGGGGATACCGTGGTTGGCCACAGTTGATGCTTGCATCAGCTGTCGATCAGGGTCCATGACTATATATGATGGTGTGGATATTAAAAACCTCACCCTGTATCCTCCAGCTCGGCCAAGTCTAGAGGCTGAAACACCTCTTTGGATAGAGAAGGAGGAAGAGGAGGAGGATGTCCATCCATTATTAACTATAGGGAAGGCCTTAACTTTCAAAAATGAGACGGAAGATGATACCATTAGCAATTTCATTAGTGAACCCACTTTAGTGAATAGAGAGGCCTATCAAATTCTTAACACTACCCTGGGCAAGGAAGAGCAAGAAAACCTTACGGAAGAAGCCTTGGTTGGTGGTACAAACATAATCCCGGTTGTGAAAAATTCAGAGAGCATTCCGATTGAGGTAGAACCTGGAAGGACTTTGAATATCAATCCTAGTCTCTCCTCAGAGGAACAGAAAATCCTGATCAGCCTTTTGAAGGAATATAAGGGGGCGCTTGCCTGGGAGTATACAGATATGAGGGGTATCCCCTCTAATCTGTGCACTCATCATATTTATATCAAAAGTGACTCCCAGCCTATGTGTCAACCCCAACGACGCATGAACCCCAATCTGAGGGATATAGTGAAGGAGGAAATCCAGAAACTTTTGGAAGCAGGGTTTATATACCCTATTTCAGATAGTGAGTGGGTCTCCCCACTCGTGATTGTACCCAAGAAAAATGGGAAATGGAGGGTCTGTGTTGATTATAGGGAACTGAACAAAGCAACTCAAAAGGATCATTTCCCTTTACCCTTTATCGACCAGGTACTTGATACCCTGTCAGGGAAGAAGTTCTTCTCCTTCCTACACGGTTTCAGTGGGTACAACCAAATCCAAATTGCTCCTGAGGATCAGGATAAAACTACCTTCACCTGTCCCTGGGGAACGTTTGCTTATAGATTACTTCCATTTGGATTGTGCAATGCACCAGCAACGTTCCAAAGAGCTATGATTGGCATATTCTCTGAATTAGTCAATGATAGCATGGAAATCTTCATGGAGAATTTCACTCCCTATGGCAGGGATTTCGATGAGGCACTAGAAAATTTAAAGAAGGTTTTAACTCGCTGTAAACAGGCTCAGCTTTCATTAAGCACTGAGAAGTGCCATATGATGATGAGTGAGGGGGTGGTATTGGGGCATTTTATCTCTGCCAATGGCATACAGGTAGACCCTGCAAAAATCAAAGTAATACAGAATATACCTACTCCTTCAACTCAGAAAGAGGTGAGAATATTTCTGGGACATGCTGGATATTATCGAATATTCATAGAAAACTTCTCCAAACTGGCTTCTCCTCTGTTCTCTTTGTTAATGAAGGATGCACAGTTTGTGTGGAATGCAGCATGCCAGACAGCATTCGATGAACTTAAAGCAAGGCTGTCTACAAATCCCATTTTGCGGGGACCTAATTGGACCCTGCCCTTCCATATCTCCTCAGATGCCTCTGACACTGCCATTGGAGCAGTATTAGGACAGCAGGAGGGCCAAAAACCTTATGCCATTTACTATGTTAGTAAAAATCTAGCCCCTGCTGAACTTAACTACACTATTACTGAAAAAGAATTCCTTGCTATTGTTTACTCCATCAATAAATTTAGACATTATATCACCGGGTATCCTACATTTGTGCACACTGACCACTCTGCCATCAAATAATTAATGAATAAACCAGTTACCAATGACAGAGTGACCAGATGGCTTTTGTTATTATAAGAATTTGATATCACTATTATAGATAAACCTGGGAAGGAAAATGTTGTTGCTGACTTTTTATCTCGTCTTACTAACAGTGATGATAGTTTTCCTGTTGAGGATTCTTTCCCAGATGAGCATCTATTTGCACTTTCAGTTCATTCTCCATGGTATGCAGACGTTGCTAACTATTTGGTTGCAGGGAAGCTCCCACCATATATGACAAAACGAGAAAAAAGAAAAATTATTCAGCGCAGTGCCAGGTTTTGTTGGTTAAATGGCCATCTCTTCTACACAGGGCCTGATCTTAAGATCAGGAGATGTGTAAGAGAAGATGAGATCTTTCCTATATTAAAATCCTATCATGAGGGGCCTTGTGGAGGCCACTTTGCAGATAAAAGAACGGGGCACAAAGCACTGCGGATGGGCTATTACTGGCCGACTCTGTTCAGGGATGCCAAGAAGTATGTCCAGTCCTGTGACAGTTGCCAAAGGATGGGCCAACCCAATCGAACAGATCAGATGCCCCTACAGTCCCAACTTGTAGTTGAACCATTTGAGAGATGGGCACTGGATTTTGTTGGCCCTATCAGTCCTCCCTCCAACCAGAAGGTCTATATTCTGGTTTGTACTGATTACATGACCAAGTGGGTGGAGGCTGTAGCTTTGGCTAAGGCTAATGATCAGGCAGTAATTGATTTTCTGTACAGTGAGATCTTTACCCGTTTTGGGGTGCCAAAAGAAGTAGTTACTGATGGAGGTCCGCAGTTTGTGTCACACCGATTTGAATCCTTGCTCAGGAAGTATCATGTGCAGCATAGGGTGTCTTCACCTTATCACCCCCAGGCTAATGGTCAGGTGGAAAGCACCAATAAGGTTATTGAAAATATCCTTACTAAAACAGTTAATAGTCATCGAAAGGATTGGGCTGACAGTCTTCCAAAAGCACTGTGGGCATATCGCACGACTTGGCATGACACTACAGGGTTCTCCCCATATGATCTGGTGTACGGAAAGAGTGCTGTCTTTCCAATTGAGTTCGAGATTAAAACCTTGAAAACAACCACCGAAATGAACCTGGACGTAACAGAAGCGTAGAAGCAAAGACTGAATCAATTAAATGAATTGGATGAGAAGCGGTTAGCGGCAGTAGATCAGACTTTGTTACTTCAGCAACAGAGATCTAATTGGCACGACCGATTTATTAAAAATAAGGTCTTCAGTGAAGGAGACTGGGCGTTACTTTATGACTCCAGATTCAAGAGAGATTTTAAAGGGAAACTGCGTACACGGTGGCTAGGTCCATACTTGGTTGACAGGGTTTTTGACAACGGCACTGTCCGTCTGGTGACCATTGACGACAATCGTATACCATTACTTGCTAATGGCCACAGACTAAGACTATACCGTAAGCATATCTCGCAGGATGCATTCATTTCGCAGATTGCTGCCGACCCAGAGTATCAGCTGTTACCAAGGCAGGAACTTCTCTCTGCCTCTGCCAATCTTTAAACTATAAATCGCACTATTGAATCACTTTACATAAATAAGTCTTTTCTACTGTAGCGAATAACTCTTGATTGTTTCTTTTTGCATTTGATCTCTTTGGTTGTTGTTTTTCAAAGAAATAAAATTGCAGGGAAATACCAGGCGAACGACCAGAATGGGCCCGCTGAACAAAAAATGTTTTCCTTTGTTCCCTGTGTTGCATTTCCCTTTTCTCAGAATAAACATTCCCGGCGGCTGAACAAACGCTCCTGCAGCTGAACATACTTTCCCACAGCCGCAATTCTTTTTCCAAAGGCCCGAAAATTCTTTTCTCGGCGGCTGAAAAAACATTCCCGCAGCTGAACAAACTTTCCCACAGCCGCAATTTTTTTCCAAAGGCCGAAAATTATTCTTCCCAGCGGCTGAACGAACACTCCCGCAGCTGAACAAACTTTCCCATAGCCGCAACCCTTTTTCCAAAGGCCGAACATAATCTTCCGGTGACTGAACATACAGTCCCAGTGGCCGACCCACATGCTCCCACGGCCGCGACATCCTTTCCCAGCCATTGTGAATTCTGACAGCCCTGATTTTTTTCCCTGTACCGCCAATTTTTTTCTAACACCGTGATCTTCCTTGACAGCTGTAACATCTTTTAATTGGCCATGATATCATACCGGGCAACTTCAATCCCGCTTTATTTGGCGGACCTTTTAGCATTACAGACGGTTCTTTTATTCTTTGCAGTAGTAACTCCTATGTTAACCAAAGCAAATTGCTTCCGCTATTACTTATGGCTCTGATTTATTCCACTCGTGCCGGCCAATTTGGCATAATGCCGACTCCGGTGACGCGATGTTTTCTCCATTTTCACTGGCGATGGAATTATGGCATTAATTGCTATTATTATGATCGATTTAACGCCTGCACACGAGCTCGGCCTTCCAGCGTCAGCAAACACATGGATCATCATTCCCCGCAGGTCATTCGATGCACAGTCACACGAGGTATGGCTTTGATTTTTACATGATTAAGTGTTAATTTGGGTTTAATGATATCAGTCGTTCCTTAATACGTATTACCATTATGACTTAATTAATCCCTCCCCCGTGCAACGTAAAAGCTCATAACCGCCACCCTCCCCAATTTGGAATAAAAATTTTGAACCTCCCTCTGCACGGCACTTTCCAAATTTGCCATCTCCCTACTCACATCTCCGCTCAACGATCTGTGCATTCCCCGCTCTGCAACCTCCACTCGCGGACTCTAGAACTCTATTGCCAGGACCATGGGACTTCCATCTCGTCATGAACCTTTAAACACACAGGAACTTAGAAACAATCCTGAGGTTTTTGCATCTTTCAAGCCGCTGGCTAGATTGAATTCTTCGAGCGACTAGACAGATTTAACAGGGAAGCAGCTTTGCAATTCGCTTTACACCTCAAGGATACTCACTCTGAGGTATGGGGGCTGCGGATAGAAGTTTTCAAGGCTATTATATCTGAAGTTACTGCTCTTCCAATGGTGGGAAAGGCATGGTTTTAACGACGAATCCCCACGATGGTTGCATGGGAGGAATTTCTATGAGAGGGGGAGCACGTTCAATCATCGAAGAGAGGAATTGTACTGCAATCACTACCGCGACCATGGGATCAGGTTGCTATCTTCCTTAAGAAATACATCACTTGCGAAGGTAGGTACCAAGTTGTTTATAATTCTGAACTACCTTTGCTTTCCCATCTTCGCCATGGCATTTTGTTGAATATTCCATACTATATGTTCCATAACCTACGCTAGATGGCGATGTTTGTTCAAACGGATAAACATCCACATGTTTCCCTAACCCACCATGGTATTATTAAATTAATCATTTCAAGAACCCTGGCCCAGCACAATATCACCTGGGATCAATTCACAGCCCGCACTCAGGAGTCTGTTCCTATCCTGGGTCTCCTAGCAGAACAGGCACAGCTTCAACATCATCAGGAGGATCGGTGTCCCTCCAATATAGTTGGGGGGGGGGGGATGATATTGTACCAGAACAAGCACAACAGGGGACACAAACAGAACCATTGAGGGAAAGTGTTGATAAAAATATTGAGAGACATGTAGACAACAGGGTAGCTCTATCATCAGAAGGAGAAATTGGAGCAGCATTGAATGCTGCGACAATTGAACCTGAAGATGACAGAGCTAAGGCAATTGAAGAACAGATGGAACAGATGGAGCCGGTCACTGTTGAATCCTCACCTGAGTGGGAAGGAGGAACCCTAATTGAGGAGGAGAGATCTGAGGCGCAAGAAAACATTCCTTTGACCCCAGCAGTGAATCCTGATAAGTGAGCCCCTCAAACGAAAACGTCACAAAAAGGAAGAAAGAGACCAATTAAGGAGCCGAGCATAACTGCACCAATAGGAGCCAAAAGACCTAAACCAAATACAATCTCAGAGGCAGCCAGAAAAATATGGGAAACCCTGGAGTCACAGGTTGAGATCCCAATCCTTGTACCAAGGCCAATGGATGCTCCAGAAAGGTTAGTTGAGGTAGAACCCAGCCTTGAAGGACTTCTGGAGGAAAACATAGTATTAAAGGAGGAAGTCCAAATACTTCGAAGGGAAGTGGAGACATGGAAGGAAACTTGTAGGAAACAAGGTGAGAAGAAAATGTATACATTGGTGGAGGCAGCAGACTACCTCGAGGGAGCAGAATCTATTGACCCTAACAAGGAGGAGGAGCAAGTAATGTGCCCCAATTGTGGGGAAATTTTCAAAAAGAAGGGCCATGGGGTCATAGTTCGCACAATGCAACAGCCCACGTCCACAAGGGAAGAACTTGCAGAAGAAGAAGATGCTGCAACACAAGAACCAGCATCTTTGATCATCCTTGCTGAGGCTGCTACTAATCCTGGGGCAGAGAATGAAATCAGGAGTGATGATGGGAATGAGGATTGCACTGTGAACCCAGAATGCTCCCACGATATAGAGATGATAGAAACTGGGCCACGAGGGTAGAACATTGATGAACCTGAACAGGGGACTGCAATTTCAGAAATGCAGATGGAAAGAGGAAAAGAATCTGGAATGGGGGACACTCTGGAACCCAATGAAGAGTTTGACACTGTGAATCCAGAATGTCCCCATGATACGAAGCTCAGAGAAGAACTGCAGCCACATCAGGATGAAGAGGTAATCCAGGATGTTGCCACACAAGAACCAACATCCTTGGGAATTCCTGAATTTCAAACAGAAGATGATCCAGGGATAGATATCATACCCGATATACAGTGTAGTGAGGATGAGCAGACAATGGCCTCAGGTGACACTGAAGTCCTTGAGGAAGAGCTGTATGATGAGGAAGACATCCAATCTCAGAAGCAGGGGAACGAAGATGTTGCTGCTGCACAAGAACCAGCAACACAACCATGGGATTTAGGAATCCAGGAGGAAGGCACTGCCACACAAGAACCAGTGTCCTTAAAAGCAACGGAAGTTGATGCTGAGGAGAGTTTGAAAGATGTTGCTGCCACACAAGAACCAGCAACACAAGAATTGAATTCAGGAATCCAGGAGGAAGGCACTGTCACACATGAACCAGTGTCTCAACAAGACTTGGATACAGCTGTAGAAAATAACCCAGGGGGTGTTGCTGTCACACAAGAACCAGCAACACAAGAATCAATTTCAGAAATGCAGATGGATCAGGGAGAAGACACTGTTACACAAGAACTAGTGTCAATCACAGTTATGGAAGAAAATCCAGGGGATGTTGCTGTCACACAAGAACCAGCAACTCTCATAGAAGAAGTGCAGGAAGACACTATCTCACAAGAGACAATACTCCTCCCTTGCAGAAATTTTATTTATTTGGGTGCAGAATAGGAGGAACATTATAAAAAGGAGATTTCATATCTTACAGCAGAAGTTTCAGCCCTGAGGATGGAAGTAATTAAATGGAGAAGTCAGGTGGAAGAAAACCAGAAAAAGACAATTGCGTTGGATGAGCACAAGAGAATTATTAGAGCGCTGGAAGAGCAGGGGGCTAAAGAACGTATGGGCCACAGAGTTCAGGTAGAGGAGCTACAGCAGGAGATAAAGAAATTGAAGAAATTCTCATCCATGCAGAAGGATAAGGATCAAATGTATGACCTATCCTGAGAACTCATAGGCACTAGGAAGCCCTCTTCCTCTTATCTAGTGTTTCTTTTCAAGCAGTTTGTCTGGTTCAAATTAAAAGCTGTACAGGAGGGGAGGTTATTCGAAATTGCAACCTCAAAAAAACTTTTGGAGACATTTCTTGGGAGCAACTTTGAAGAGCAGAACTTGCTATGTGAACTGTACCTTCACGAGATGGCATGCCCTATGGATCGGCACTCAAATCCTGTTCCATTCGCAGGAGATGTTCAGCTACGAGCATTTGCCTCTTTTGTGAACAATCATGTTCAGTGGGAAAGGTCTTTTCAAACCTTTTCCCACAATGAAGGCTATACTAATTTATGGATCCGTAATGAACCCTAGAATCCTGGCATTCTCTTGGCTCGGTATAAAAGTTTTCTTTCCATTCCTTCCCAGGAGCAGCACATCATGAAACTGCAGGAGGAGGTAATCTCCACATGTACCAAATCTATTTCTAGGCAGCAGCAGGTTGCATTAGATGGCAGCCGACACAGATGGCAGGCTGCCTCCTCTGCACTGAAAAGCAGGGACCCCTACTGCTTTAAAAATTTTAAACATGCACTCTCAAGAGTCAAGGGTTATGTAGGGTGTATGAAGGAATGTGGAGTCAACTGGCTGGGTTTAAAGTTCAAATTTCCTCTTATTTGGTGGCCAGCAGAACCATACAACAGGGATTTTTCCATGACTACGGCAGAGGAGCAGAAATATTGGCAGTTCTGGGTTATTCACAGAGGTTTTCTGAAGGCAGATAAGAAACCTGAGTTTCCCTACAATTTTTCTTCTCTCCACGAACAAAGCTCAATGCAGGATTTAGATTCTGAGTGAAGCAGGGTGTTGCATGAGGACATGCAACAGGGTAGTTGGGGGGAGATGTTGAGTCCAAATTTGGTCCCTTTTTAACCACTTTTAATCACCTTTCTTCCCTTGTTTTACACTGCTTATCATGCCAATCAGACTGGCTTTCTTCACCTTTATTCCCTAAATTGCCAAGGTAAGACTGATTATTGTTCTACCTTATTAATGATTATTCTTGTGACAATTAAGGCTATTTATCTCTCGAAATTGTGATAATATGTGTGATGTATGAAGATAATATGAGATGAGCAGAATGCAGGGGGATGAAGCTGAACAAGTCTAGGGACGAGGGATGGTCGTGACACAAAAGGGATCCTCAACCTGTCCATCATCGATTGAGGCACGTGACATTCCAGACAAGAGCCGGTCAGAGTAGCCATAACAGAATGTGCTATGATCGAGGGATCTCCAGTGTAGCTGCTCGAATATTATGGCGATCTGAGAAGATCACCACTCCTGGGCCAATCAACAGTCTTCTCGCACTTTCTATAATTGTATCATGCCACGTCCTGTAACAACCGGTGTTATTCAGGGCGCCTGAAGATCAGAGATCTTCATGGCTGCCCTTTGTAATAGGATTGGATGTTATCGCTTGTATGTATAAATGCAGAAGGTTGTCTCGACCCAGGGGGGTTGGAAAATAGTTCATTCATTTGGTGTATTAACAGCGGGAGCAATCTGTAATAATCCTTCCTTTTTAATACAAAGAGTTACTGCTGTTTTAAGGGAGTTGTACATTGTTCATCCAGCGTCTCTGTGTGAAGGCTGGGCCCGCCTTCCACAGAGATTGCTGAGTTAAGGTAGGATCTTTTAATTTGTGGTTGTGTGATGTTTCGTTAATCATATTTTCTGTGTGCGCAGCAGTAGTGTGTCTGATTTACAGCATTGCATTTTCCTAAGATCAATAACTGTAACAGTCGACTGAGTAGATAATATTTATGCAATTTATTCAATAGCCGTACACAACTCTGTTCATCTCATGGTTTCAGGTTGACATCCCATGAATCCTGTGTAATTCTTGGATTGTTATAATTGTTGATCTTTATTTCTGCAATTCAATTCTTAGAATATCCGAGCTTGATCTGTCGCAATTGAATTTCTAGATTACAATTAATTTATGGTTACAGATTCCGAGTGTGATTAGATCAATAGGAAATTCCTTTAATCTGGGCTGTGAATAGGATTTCCTTTCTGTCAGTAATTGTTGATTTCATTTCTGGTTGATGCATAGAAGGACAAGGTTGAAATTGTAGAGTTAGAAGATTGGTGGGATCACACAAGTTTGAGGGATGAACATAGTTGTTTAAGAATAGTATTCACTACAATGATTTGGTTTTTAGCATATATTGTGCACTTACCCTTTGAAACAAAAGACTTCCTCGGGTTGACAATGAATTTCGTAAGCTCTGTGTGTTGATAATAACTTATCTGCATTTAGGGTGCTCGACATAGGTATGAAACACAATTCTTCCTCCTTTTCCCATGGGGGGTGAGCTATTATTTAAAGGCATGGGAAGATAGGTATGGTTGAGGATCTCATGGGTGAGGTGGAGATAAAATCCTAAAAGGGAGGATCTTGAGCTCCAGCTGGTCCTAAACCATAGGGATGAGGCTCCATGGAGGTCATCTTAAAAAAACCTCTCGAAGCTTCTCTTTTTTTCCTTGAAAACTCGAGCACTGCTCCTCTAATGAAGAAAACAAGCGATGATAAGGGGGTGATGCTTCTTGCAGTAAAGGCAGGAGCGATACAACCACTCTTTGCTCATGTATCAGGAGCGGTGCTGACTTGGGTAACGCTTTTTGTCAATGGGATAGGTGCATTACCATCTCAACATAGGGAAAAATTCCAAGGGGATAATGTTTCCTGTCATTTCTCTAGGGAAAACTTTGAGGGATTGGAGAAAAAAAAGGGATACCTATCTCATAACATGAGGGCGATGAGATTTTGTTTTAACACTGAGTCAAAATCCATTAATTGAAAGTTGTGATCCAGCATCGCTTTTGAAAGCAAAAAGAAAAAAAATCAGTAATTCTAATGAATGGTATGAGTTTTACCTTTGTTATTCACTCGTGATTGAACCCATTTTCATTTACAAGAAAGTTTATCAATCCCTGAAGTATCAAAATTAATCATTAAAAAATGTCACTAAAATTTTAGTGCACATTTAATTGACGTCTTTGTCTGTGTCTTCTCCAAGATTTTCAGACATTGAATTCCTTGCCATCATTCTCATGATAACATCACCACTATGTGTAGCATCCATTAGTGACCATGGTCCAATCCCATACATCCCAAACACATTCACCATCTATGCAAGACAAATCAAAGTATGTCATTTCCAATCTAAGAGATTAAAATAATATCACATTGATTTGGAAAGTATGAAAATGAACACCATTAGCACATGCAACTAATATCGATTTACTTGTTTTTCCACACTAGTAAGAATTTGAAAGTCTCTAGCTACCCCTATTATCACCTCAGACTCACCAAATATCACTTCTTCAGTAGCTCTTCCATCAAGAACACTAACCATTTTGAAAAATAATTGTTGCCTTTAAATTAAGGTTAGACGGTCCCCAAGTATAAATCTAGTAAGGCCCCAGGCTTGTGCATGTCATATCAATGTCACCTTTTGTACAACATCATTCCTTGGAATTAATGTAATGCAATATATCACAGATAAAATCAATAAATCAGTATACAATTGACATATTACACATTTTCAAGGTTAACACTAGTGTACCATATAATTGCATTTTTTACAAAAGAAACATCAAGTTACTTTGTCTTGCATTGTAGCTTGCTTACCAACATGAAGTTTCTCCATAGAAATGAGTAACAACTCAAATATATAGATCAAGTATCAAGAAAACATGCAAATATTGGCTATAGCTTAAACATAGTTCCTAAGCAAACGATGCATCAAAGAATAACTCTCATATTAAGATCTCATCTCACTTGACCTACTATAATGAGTGGGAAGAAAATGGCACAAACACAGAATGGGTATATTTTAACATTTCTCTAGTTCTTATTTATAAAATTAAGCAGCGGAGAAAATAGTTAATAACTGAAAGTACTTCGAAGGATAGAAGATTCGAAGCAAGCTAATTGTAGATATTGAACCTACAATAAGCATCGAGCACAAACAGGCTCAAAATTTGAAACTACACAAAAGTGAAATGATACCACATTAAATAATAGTTGTATTATGCAAGAGTAATCAGTATTGCCTATCACTTCTTATCTCTTTTGGTTTCTCTCACTTACTAGAACCTCAAAGAGAGTTCTAGTGAATTTATGGTGTGGGTAGTATCTTCTTTCATATGTACAATCATACAAGTATCTACCAATGCATCATAACCATGTAAAAACTCTCCAAAGTTTGAAAACCAATGAACTGTTGCACCTATGTATGTAGCTATGTTTGAAGAGCATTTTTTTGAGGAATTTTGTTTAAAAATTTGCTTGACATAGTCACCCCTTTTAAAAATCATCTTTCCAGCTGCTGGACACTATTTACCATAGAAATTTTGATTTGTAGGTATGCTTCTACCCAAAATGTAACAAGATATGATGATTAAGTTGGTCACTTATCAATACAAGTCCAATTGGATAAACAAATAGAACAAACATTTCTTTACATTGAGGTGTAATCCAAAATTCCTATAGTTGAATTTTTTTTGAATGAAATGTTGCAAGAAAATAATTTTAAAAAAAATTACATGAAAAATTGTAGGAAAATAGAGCACAAATCCAACTATAAAAGCAAAAAGAATAAACATGAATCTAGATTAAGATGCAATTAAAAATTAGAAATATTTTTACATGGAATGTTGCAACAGAATGACCCAAAAATCACAATGGAATAACAATGGACATGGAAAATAGTCTAGATTTAGATACAATTTAATTTTACGATGTAAACTGAAATGTAATTCCAGGTCATTAGGCCTGCTGATAATGGATTTGTATACTATTTTTCATGACTTGGACACTTGTATGGCTTATCGTTTTCCCAAGGTTCTAAATAAGTCTTGTTCATGATAATTTTTTTTCTTAATCCACCCATTTTTTGGCATTATTGTAGTGTCTTCCTAAGCAACCAATTTTTTCTTGTAGAATGTCATGTACATTTTAATGCTATTGGTAGCAAAAGGAGGCATTTTATTAAAAAAAAAAAATCCATTCTAGAATATTTTCAAGGTTACCAAGAAGCATGTAAACATGCTACTTACATTCCAAGCAAAAACTCACTAATGTGTGTATTCTATATCCAGTTAGGAGAAAATATGCAACGCCTAAAAGCTTTATAATGAACCTACATCTACAGGCCTCTTAAAAATAAATTCATAAAAATTCTTCCAGGGTGATACTTACACATCAATGTTAACCTAAATTTGTACCAATTCCTTTCAAAAGATGGATTTTATCAATGTGTATTAGAAAATGTTTGGACTGCATCAATGTGCATGGGCCACTCCATCAAGCTATAATGAGAATCTAATCCAAACAATGCAAACTATGCCAACCTCAAGAAGGGAGATATCAAAACTTCCATGTGATGTCCATGTACTTTGGAATTGGTAACAAGGCATAAAGATCCTGAATCAATCAAGACAAGACATACCAACTTATAAAAGTGATATATGGGGAATGTGCAATCCCATTGAAAATCCATTGCAATTTCTTCTAATAAAATTGTATGTGGCATAAATGAAAATAGTTTTGAAAAAATACAATTTTTTTTTCTTTTTAACATATTTTTTTTTGCCAAAGGTATCCGAGAGGATGTTCTATACAATATTCTTGTTGATCCAATGAAGCAGGGTTCTTTCATGCATAACAATGATGACTCATTCAATATTTGGAACAAGAGGTTTGGTCACCTACACTATAGATAATTACCTCTCTTTAATGACATGGTGCATAAATCGTTGGACGACAAGGTAGAAAATACGAGTTACACTCAACAAGCATGCCAATATTATTTAGTTTCCCTAGTAATGAGCACATATCAAGAAGGATTCTTTATCTTATTAATTCATAAGTGTGCGTACCAATTTCATCAATCTCAATGACAGGTAACATTTATTATGTTTCATTTCTTGATGACTCCTCTAGACAAGCCTACATATATTTTAAGAAGACAAAGGATGAAGTGTCCAGTAGGTTCCAAGTGTTCAAAGCTCTTGTGGAGAGTTGGAAAAGTAAGAAGATTAAGGTATTAAGACAAATAATGGAAATTAGTATTACCTTAAAGGAGTTTGATTTTTTTTTGCAAGGATGTAGGGATCAATATGGACATGCCATTGCTTTACAACCCTCAACTAAATGGGTTTACATATAGGAAGAACAGGTTCATTAATGAGACAACCAAAGCAATGATCCATGACATGGATCTTACCATGTGGATTTAGGCAAAGGAATGCAAAACTGATATGTACATTCTTAAAAGATACCCTCACAAGGACAAGAAACCAAAAGAAGCATGTGTCCCTTGTATATTAATATCCCTAATGGGAATAGATCCAAGATTGAACCTTCTAGCATTAAAGGTATTTTTGTGGGTAAATATCATTAGTGTTTGGAGTCTAAAATGGCCTCCTAAGGAATCTAATAAAATAAGAGTTATGAAATATGGGCATCCAAGGAGTACCTAGATAATACTTTTAGTAAACTTGTAATAAGATAAATTGAAAATATGTGCAAAAAAAAAAATTTCTTTCTTTCCTTTCAACACTATTCACTCATGGGGTTGACATCATCATCTTATTAAATTGTATTGGTTAAAAATAAGCATTCTCTCTTTTTTATTTTAGGAAATTTTCATTAGAGGCTCATTTTAACCTCAGATTTCCCCTCATGGAGAGTCAAATATCTCCTATCCTTACTAGATTTACCTCCCAGCACATTGAAAGACAATGATAAGTCAAGATGTGAAGTTTGATGAGGAAATTTGGTCCTGTAAGTATTAGGATCCCCCTAGAAAGGTAAATAAGGGAGAACATAGTGTTATCCAAAGCTTCAATTTGAAAAGTGTAACAAAACCAAAACCAAATCATTCAAGTTGTAATGCAAGATAAGATACCTCAGTTCTACCTAGTAAAACTAGAAATCCAAGATGGATTACTTAACATTACAAGAGGTAGAGGAGAAAGTTAAAACTCCAAAGACTTATATTCAAGTGATCCATCCCCATAATAAGTTTCATAATTATGTTGTGCCAATGGCTTCCATCATTGATGTAAAGCCTTAAAATTATGAGAAGTAAATAATTGAGCAAGTATGGATGGATGTCACGAAAGAGAAGTATAATGCCATTTTAAAGCATGGTGTGTGGAAGGTTGTGTTGACACCAATGAGGAAAACAATGATTAATTATTGGTGGTTGTATAAGGTTAAATCATGCAGATGATGGAAACATTGAGAGTATAAGGCCAAGTTCATAGTGAGAGGAATATCTTGGAGACAGGGAGTTGATTATGATGAGAATGTCTATTGTAGTTGCTAGGTATAATTCCATGAGGTATATATCTCATTATGCTCTGAGATATGTGGGAGATGGTGAGTTGGTGGGTTGGTTCTACATGGTTTTTTTGATTCTAGATTAACAGTAGATGTTGGGGATGGGAAGAGTACTTCAGGTTCTTTCAATTTGGGTTCAATTATGATACCTTGGTTCAATAAAAATATGCTTGCCAGTTGCAGTCAATTCATCAAAGGAAGAATTTATGGTAGAGTTTTCTAATAGTTGTGAACCATCTCTATTTACAATTTGATAGCAGAGTTGACCAATTAGATGTTGGAGCCTACAATTTTGTACTATAGCCTGTGAAAATTAGAGCTACATCAGGCTCTCTAAGAATTCAATATTTTATGATATTTCTAAGTACTTTGATATCCTATACCATGTCCTCAAGGACAAAGTACAAAGGGCACAATGGTTCTTGAGTACATTCATTCCTATTCACAAGTTGCAAATATTTTGACAGAGCCCCTGATTAAGGGGAAGTTTGAGATGTTGAGGGAGGGACTTAGCTAGGTGGAGAACACTTTCCTCATAAAAAATGAAAGTTAGTTTTACCTGTAATCACCCAGTCACTATTCTTCTTCTAGTAGACATGGCATGTTTCAACAGTCTTACCTCAAGATCTGTGCCCATGATTGATGACAAGGAAGGAGGAGAAACATTGATTTCTATGTGAGTGAGTTCTCCTTTAGCAAAGCATAAAAAATAGCTAGAGGGTGAAACTTTGAGCCCCAACTCTTGATATATATTTTGCATATGAGGTGCACTTTTTATTTCTGTTTTCACTTTTCCAAAATCTTATCAGATATATTTTGTATTTTGCTTAAAGAACAAAAGTGTTGTTTTTAGGGTGCCTTTTTTTTAGCATAGTGTACTAGATAGTCTACCGCATGGATTAGAGTAAACATTCTAGGAAAAGGGCACATATCCCAAGGAAATGACATGCTTGCATGCGCTGGGGCCCACTTTTTTAGGTGGTCTACTCATGCAAGGTGGATTCTCTAGTTTAGAGTTTATTTAGTCATCTTGAGTATCAATGTGTAAACCCTAGCCATTTTCTTATCTGTAGAAGCAAGGTAGAGTCTCTCACAGATAGACACACAATTTAGATGAAGTTTTGGAGTGATTTCATTGTTCAGTTCTCTTTATAATTAATAAAAAAATAGATTTTATTTTGAAATTCCATCTTCGCTTGCCTAAAAAAGTTATTGCAATTCATCCTTTGCATCACGATCAATATTAGGATTACCAGTCAGCAGAAATTATTATTTTTTTCTTTGAGTTGGATGAGGATAGTCAATTTCTTTAAGAACATGTACAAAGTGTTTGATAGCGTAATTTTGAAGCAGCATCAGGCCACCTCATGAAGTAACTTGTAAAATTTCCATGGATTCACCTCAAGCCCTAACTCCAAAGGGAATGAACTACAACGAGGCTAGGCTACTGCAATATTGTTTATTGTGATAATCGAGACCATAAATAGGTCCACTATTAAGGAACCTTAACAACCCCATTAATCAAATGGGATGACGAAATATGTAAAAAATAATAAATCACAATCAGTTGTTAGGGTTTTCTGTTATATTTCTTTTAATTTTCCAATTTAAGGTTTCCAATAATTTTCTAGATTTAAGAGTTTTGGTTATTGGTTTTATATATTTAAATTTTCATTATGAACATGGAATCACAAATTGTTGGGTGGTAAATGTGAGAAAATATCACATTAACAAATAAGTATGGTGTACTTATAGAGGGATGGCTAGCAGGATGTTCTAACTAGTAGGAGACCTTCCTAAGGCACCTCTTCATGGGACATCTCCTCTAGATGGCACAAAATGGCTACAAGATGGTTGATCACTACACAAGGAATGGCCCAACACCCAAATGCTAAGGTTTTAGGGTTGTATATTTCTTGTTCAATGGTTGTTGTACCTTCCAAGCTGCCAAGAAGTGTTGCTACAAGCTAAATCACTGCTCCATGAGGTTAGATGAAAGCTGGCATATACCAAAAATTATTAAAGAACACACCCAAATTTGGTTGAAAAGCTGATTACAAGCCCTTCATGGCTGATTTCACACATAAGAATGCCTATAAATATTTATTTAGGGATGATTACTATTGTTGTGACTCAATGGACCATCCAAATTTACAAATAACATTGTTCCACTACTGCTCCAACCCACATGACCACCCAGATTTGAAATATGATGTTGTTTGAGGGTTGAGAAGTGCCAATCTCCAGACTTGACCTTCATTGTTGCTTATTTTTTATTGAAGGATGTTAGGACCTATAAATCACTTAGAAGTGACAAAAAATGCCTCATATTGCTGATCCATGACTTTATGATGCCAAAATAGGGTTGTTTGTGCTTATTGAAAATTGAACCATGCTGAGGCATGCCCAAATGGAATATTGTTGCTACATTCTTGTTGCCAAGGGAACTGAATTGCTTTATATTTTTCTAAATGAGAACATCCTGTCTATTGCTGGGTGTCATTGGAACTATCATAAAAGTGCATGTTAACATACATGAATGGAACCAGTCTGATTTAGAGAAAATCCAATTAAGGAACAATTTTGTGTATGGATTACCTAGTTATGATCTCCCAATAATAACTCATATTATGAAGTTTTTTGGACTTAGATATTGATGTAACATTTCATGGTAAGAATACTTATAAATATGGAAACACTTCTAGCTCATACATGTTTTTCCCAAACTTAGAAAATTGTGCTAGAAGTGAACTGAAAAGCACTTTTTTAAATATAAAAATAAAAACCTTCCTAAAATAGAAATGCCTAAAGTTGGAGATAAACAACTCTCTAATTTTTGAAAAGAAAATCTATTCAAGGGAAGGATGGTGCTTGCATTCCTTTAGCATGCATGTGCCCTCTACCTATAACTGTTGTTGTTGCACCTTATATATGCAACCCCCAGCATCACAGTGACCACTACTGCATAGAACCCAATGCTGGGATGAATTTTCTTATCACTACTGTGCTTCTATTGTTGGAGAAAACACATGCAACAAAATTTAAAGATAACACCTTTGTGAGGAAAGTGTTATCGATGAAATCAAGATACTTTCATAGCAGTTGCCAAAGAAAGGGGTCAATATTATCAATAGGTCAAGATTACCATCACCTCAGGGGAGCAAATAGTTATCTTCACAACCATTCTAAGTAACAAGATTGACATCAACACCGAGGCCTATTTATGAACAATATATCCTTTTTAACTGGAATAAACAATGAGGTAGTTCAGTCATAAGACTGAAATCAACACTGCCATGTGCTTATGAGTAGTAGATAAATCCTTGTTTAGCACCTTAAATAGTAATCTATATATAATTCAAAATAACTAATGTCGGGCGATTTACCACTATAATGTGAACATATGATCAACATTGAAATAACATGCTATAGCTCATATGAATTCCATGGAAATGACAATATTTCATTATTCTTCATTGGGAAAATAACTGAGGTGGATTGTTGGACATACATGTGACAATAAAATAATTATAGTAAGAAGTCTTCCTATAACTTGAAAACTGGAAAAATAGCATATCGTGGTTGATACATTAGCTATGCAATACACACATGGATTGTGATATGTGAAACTTACCAAAGAATAAAAAACAAGGTACAAGTCTCCAGAGGTTGACAATCTAAACATCATAGGTGGAACGCAATCTTGAGAAAAAATAGGGGATAAAGATTATGTAATTTCATGGATGGGATCTTATAAAAGGGTCACAAATATTCCATCCTAGTATGAAATTTTGTGGACCCATAGCATTAGAATACTCTTTCATAAAATATTGAAATTAGGTAGCAGAAGAAATTGGCAAGAACCCATAAAAAAAATCAAGATGGATTATACACATACTTGAAGTGTCGATGCAAGCATTGTATGGGTGTTTGAAAATTGTTGTTGGGAAATAGTTGTGTGTTCTGTTAGTCCTTTTTAAATGCATCATCCACTTGGTCAAACATTACCTTGAAATATTGCTTAAAGGTTGGGATAATTGAATTCTGGAAGCTAGAACTCAATGTATCCTTCTGAGCACAATGATATCAATGACTAATGGAAACACAACAAAAAACAAATTCTAAAAGTTGAAAAAAATTGTCTAAGCTATCCTTTGTAGGTAATTTTATAACACCAATGGGAAGTGTCTTGTTTATGTCTAAAATTTTCCAATACATTTATTTATTATGGCATGTGTGATCTACCCAAATTTTACTAACCTGAAGCACTTTCTTTCCATAGGATTGGAATTTTGTCTGAATTTTCCTTGATACTAGAGAATGGCTTCTCACTAACTCATTCCTGCAAAATTTTCTAGTGTAAGAACTAAGATGTATTAAAGTGTGCTATAAATAGAACCATTTCTAAATACCAGTCTAAAGAAAGCATAGATGAGAGAGAGCGAATTCTTCAGGTCTACAATGAGTTTAAGTAATGAGAATAAACACTTAAACACCTACAAAATAATGACACAAAATGATACTTGGACAATCTTCATGGCTTATAATCATTAGAATACATTGGAAAAAAGTAAGCATAAAACCTTGAAGGAATCATTCATTGCAGTTGAAATAGTTTTCTGTATGGCTGGAGTAACTAAGCATGCCACGAAAGGGCATAAAGAGCCAATCTCCTTTTTCAAAACACGTTCTAATGTGGTCAGTACGTATTAACTGATTGAATTTAATAACAATGCCAATTAAGATTCAACAACAAAATTATTTGCAGAACACAATGTTACTACTCAAATTTCCAAATATATGGCCTTCCTTTACAAGATTATACTCTCTGCATCAAGATTGAGCTCGAATAACATTTACTCAAAAATTTTAACCACAATGGTAGAAAGATAGCATTACACTGAATCATGAAATAAGACAAAAAGTGATATATTTTTATTAGAGGAAAAAGCAGAAGCAACATATCAAAATATAGTTCAAATTTTGACACTTGAACTTCCAATTCCTGTGACTCTTTACTTTCCCAATAACCTTTCATTTCCTATCTTTCACCCACAAATTCTTTTGTCCACTTATTGATTTTCCTTTTCTGGACTCACAAAATACACATACTAATTTTTATTTATAATACACATTATGTACACAATGTGACCATTAGGATTTTACAACTAATGCCAACTCTAACAGATTGAATAGATTCATATTTCTAATTTTTCCTTCCCAAAATTCATCCCTATCTCTACAACTTCAATTTACAAACAAATGTGGAAGTTCGAATAATTCCCAATGTTAGCTAACAATCATAGTCAGTAATCTCCCTTCTATTCAATTTCTATTTCTAGCTGCATGATGATGGATTTTTTTTTGAAGGATAACCTTGTAGGGAAACCCTGAGACACTTCCCCACATCATGGATGGTACCTAGTGCAAACCCATCAGTGCTAAATTTGGCACCTGACCCAGCAGGCACTTTGTGTGAGGCATGCAACAAAGGCATCCATCTTGAGGAATCGACCCTGAGACCTCCTGCATGAAGCTCAAATCACTCAACCACTCAATCTATCCCCCTAGTCTATATGCATAATGGATCTATGGATAAATTAGTACATATTGACAACATTTGACTTGGAACAACTGAGGGTATGCAATAAACAATGTAATCCACATTGAAAAGTTGCACCCATGCACATTATGTCATTTATCTTTCTATAAGAAAAGTCATAGCATTATCCCATTGTCCAAACAAAGTAGGATATCTTGCATAAAATTCATCTTATCTACTCCCTCCAGTTCACAACAAAACAGTCATTATCATCAATCCTACTATGGGATTCTTCATTGAGGTTAGATATAATCATTATAGTCCAATGTTATTGAATCTCTATGAATATAAATAGATAATTTAGATGAAATGATTTCTCCACTTGGTATGAGTGTATGTGGAACTTATACCAACCAATTGAAGAAAGTTCAATATCCTATCTAACTAGACAAATCATAATGGGTTAACCTATTTTTGTTCAGCCTCAGGTATATCAAATTAAGATTGAACTACAGTTATTTCAAAGCACATAGTGGAAAATGAAAAATGTTAAGCTGTCAAGGTTTAGGGTAGAAAATAGAGTTAAGTTTGAGACAGACATTCGCACTTGACATGTTTCAGGGAAAATAAGGACCCAAAATAGGAAACACAATCGTCTCCTGGAATAATAAATGCAAAGTTCAAGCATTTCATATGGTGCATGTTTGAATCCTTACACAATTTGATTCATTACCACATCTAAGAAATTTCCAGTAGAGAAATAAGATATGAAATATTTGACGAAATGTTATCGAATGATTATATGCATTCAAATAGAATCCTATTTATAAGCTACAAAAGGACAGGTCATGAAAATACCTATCCATATCATTAGATTATACTGTTCCACATCATTTCTTTCTAATCATAGCAATATTAGTAATGTTGGATGCATAAAACAATAAAGGGTCACTATTTTTAGATTGTAGAATTAAATTGATAACATAATTTGACACAAAAGCACTCCAAAAATTGTGTAATTGTAAAGAAAAAAAGGAAAGAATTCAAGATTGGAGTTATGATTGAAATGGGTATCAATTTACCATATGCCAAATTGTATTGTCTAGACATTTTATTTAAGCTTACCAAAACAACATCAATGATAGACGATTAGAGAATCCTAAAAGCAGATAGGTATTCATAGCATTTTTATTCTCTAGAGAAACAATCAACAACTAACAAACTCTTTTCTAGATTTACTTCTAATTTTACAGTATGTTTTGTTTTCCTTAATAGGGATAGTATGCAATTGAAATATAATAATATTTATCTTCTGGCACTGAGCTTTTTCCAACACCTCAGTTATAGAAAGAGTATATCTAGAAATAATTCTTCAAGTATACTTCTTCATCCATATTATGGAACAAAAACTCTAGCATTTTTAAAGAGTCCGAAAAACCAGAGCTATGTGATTCATCAACTGAATGGTTTGTTTCCTCTCCATCATTATCCTTTGTGTGGCATACTTTTCTTCATTTGAAATTTCAACCCTTGTTAGTACTTTAATATGAGAACCACATGAATCATTGGTACCATCAAAACCTCCATGTTAAAAAGTTATGCATTAAAAATCAATAAAAATGTTTAGTATGGCATAATACTATTGTTTAACCAAAACTTAAAATGAGAAACAATGAGACAAAATTCAATACATTCTCAATAATCATTTTTAGTTCTTAGGAACCACTTTATTAACCTTCACTTGTATATTTGGGTTCTATTAATTTATTAAATAGGAGCTCAATAATCAAGGTCAATGGAGATCAAGTATCCAGCACTGAACCAACTATGTCTACATGACAATAAAAATCCTCTCAGAGGTCGGTCATTGAATTTGTAAAAATTCAATGTGATTAGGACAGAGGGATGTTGACATTGGATGGTATTTTGGCATTTTCAATGCCCATGCACAAGAAAATTTGATCACATCTAAAAATTATAGTCTAAATATAGATCAATCTTGATGAGCAATTGAAAGATCTACAAAAAAAAGAGCACAATTAGTGCACTATTGACCCTCATAGACTTATCTGCATGTATTACAAGTGTATAAGGTTAAAAATAAAACAAAGGATATGTACATAGAAGAATCATGTAAATGGAATCCATATGGATCGGGAATTCTCATCTCTAAAAACCATGAATTAGTTATTGCCTTTATCAATCAGTACTCCATCAACAGGGAACATTCGTAGGTGGAGACTACATTACATAGAATGGGGAAAGGGGACTCCTGAATAACATCATTTGTAAAGAGGAATTGTAATTATATTTGATTATTAAATATTTATTATCTTTGATTCTTAAATAATGAATTATAACATAGCCATCCTAGTCCCAACATACATTTCAAAAAATTGTTAGGAAACCCCAATAACTACGATTTTCAAACAATAATAGGCCTTCAAAATTTGATGATTGCAAAAAAAGTGCTAGATAAGATGAGATAATTTATTAATTTCCAAATAATTAGAATTAAAATAAACACCTTCATGTCTTGAAACAAGTGAAATATGGGAGCACAATAGTAGGTCATTGGGACTTAGAAGTACAACTAATGCAAGTATATAGTGGAAGTACAAAAAAAACTCAAAACAAAATCTACAAAAAGTATAAAGCCCAAAATATAGACAATAGTACTAAAAAATAATACAAATACAAAGGAAAACACATGTTGAACATAAAATGTGGATATCAATATTCAAGGCGCATTGGATCTAGAATAAGGTTAAGAGGGGGAAGAAGAAGAGGAATGCCCCACTATGTCCTTAATCACCAAGAAGGGGCAATATACTCTTATAATCTCATCCAAAGAGAACCTAACACTAAGGTGACCATGATGGATGATCTTCGAAAAACACCAATTATCCAGCACAAATCTCCTAACACTCTTCCTTGGGAAGAATATGGCGATGGAGATCTGAGTACTAGAATAGTGTATTTGTGTCATGTGCGAAGCCTCTTTTGATTTTTGAGCAACATTGAGAGCCATTCTCTGAGAAAATGGGAGCACCTAGTGAGTTACCATGAATCTGATTCAATCTAGGACTAAATCTCATCCCAGGGCTGACAACCATTCTCTGTGAGAATGGAGGCACCTGGTCAGTTACCAAGAATTTGATCATCTTGAATCAGTTTGGGACTAAATATCAACACAATGCAATCTAGGATTGATGCACTTTTCCAGTTACCAAGTAGTGGACATTGGTCAAATTGATGCATCTTGGGGATGAGGCACCTAGTCAATTATTAGGTCATCACTTGAATTCATAGATTGGTTCTAGAAAATTGATGAACTCCTTTCCTTGATTAGTGGGCTGTGGGACCTTCTCAAGGGACTGGACACCCCTTGTTGAAGTACCTAGCACATGATCTTGGTGTCAGTGAGGAGAATAAGAATAATATTCCTTATTTATGAGGATGTACTTTGAGTTGGAACATGTGGACCATAGAAACAAGGATAAGGGTCTAATATTACTTGTTTAAGGATTTATGGTCATGGAACCCCAATGAAGGATCAAAATACCACTAGTGAAGGGCCAACCCAAGATAAAAATTCAAGACCCTAATTAAAGTAATTTTTAATTTGTAAAATTAAAAATTAAAAAAAGTTAATTTTGAAAGGTGGTTTCCTTAATTTATGGATTTTTTAATATTCATCTCACTCAATGATGAATTATAAATAGTGAACACTCTAATTTGAACAACACACTTCACATGATCTTTATCTTTGATCTAAGAAGATGTTTTGGGGTATATGCTGGTATTTTTCTCTCTCTTCATCATCAAAGGTCTGATTAGGCCCTATTGGAGTTTGGACCAGGTAATTGTAGCATTCACATCCCTATTAAGGATTACTCCTCCTACCCAATCCCTACTAGGGATTGTCTCTAGCCCACAACATCCCTGTTAGGGCACACACAAAGCACAACATCCCTGGAAATTATTACACTAGGCACCCAAAGGCACTTGATAGCCCTACTGTGGAATGTAGAAGGAACCTAAGGCCATATATGAGGAACTCGAGGCCTATACCAAGCACCTGAGACTCTAAATTATGCAACCAAGTGCTTATTCCAAGAACTGAGGGTTTGGACAATCAACAGAACCCTCAATAAGTCAACGATAGTATTGTCCTCGGTCAACGAAAGACTCAAATATCATCATTCAGTCAACAACAACCTTCTTTTGGTCAATTACATCCTCATAGGTCTTCAATTCATTCAACAACTACCTCACTTAAGTTAATGGAATAATTTAGGGTTTGATTAGTTAATTGGTGACAACAATCATCTTGTTTTGGGTTAGCTTCATCATCAACAAACAAATTCTGATTAGGCTTATGTAGGTATGTGTGACCTAGAGGCATATTTATTTTTTTATGTAAAAGTATTCTCTTTATATATACTCATGTAAAACTCGGTCATCTCATATTAAGGAAGATTATTCGTACTGGGGTTTTATTCCTTTTAAAGGTTTCCCCAGGGAAACATTTGTGTGTTGTTTTGGTTGATTCTTTCTTATTTACTGTTGAACATATACTGTTGGTTTATGATCTTAAAATATGTCTTAAAAGTCTACTGAAAAATGAAAAATATTGTTATTGCTATCAAATCAAATCTGCATTATAAATTTTAATAGGCCCTTGTGGGAATTGATCTAAAGGATTTTTTTTAGAACATACACTAAATAAAAGTTTCAGTCAGGTAGATTTATTGGTACTTGGTGTTTTTCTGGGCTAGTTCTATTGGATATCCCATTCTATCATCTTTCCTACTTTTAAGTGAATAGTTATTCCTTCATAATGAAAAGAAATTCCTCACTATAAATCTCCAATAGTTGGATGGTCAATTCCATCAGCTACTCTTAGTACATGAATGTTATCCTTTCCCTCCTACCATCAAGAAAGGTTAACGTACTATTTTGTTTGAATAGAAAATGGGAACTAATTTAAATTAAAAGGGAGTTGTTGCCAAACCATCTAGTAGATTTACTACCAAAAGAACCAAACAAACTTTGTTTTAAGAAATTCCAAGTTCCACGAACTTTCCCAAAAATGACTAGAAAATGGTCTTTTCTTGTTATTTTACAACTGTTACTAACTAATTCTCTTGTAAAAATACTTACATATTGGGTTAACAAAAACTCAAATTTAAAAAAATTTCATAGATTATCATAATTTTGAATACCATACCCACCAGGGGCATTCTTCTGACTTCCATCTTTGATGAAGAGGAAAGTTTAGTCTTCTTTCAATGCCTTCTCTGAGTTCTGTTGGAATGTTTCTTCTTCCTTGTCTCCCATGAAATCCATTCCATGTGATCCAATTGATGGAGATAGGATTACCAATTTCCTGAGTTCCTCAAAATCCGACCTTTGTTCCAGTTCCAACTGTAGAAATGTATCCTAAAGCACTTGTATCTTATCTGTTGTTTCCTCCATCCTCACTTTGTTGCATTCTTCTCCAATTTGCACCATGTTTGTTTACATTTTAGCTTTTCCAATTTGGTTTTGGCAGTAATCCATTTCCTCTATGCACTTGGATATATCTAGTGTGCTCGTGCTCCGAAACCTTTGTACAAGATTCCCACCTCTCATATAGAGAAAGAAATTCATTTACCTACACATGATGCTTCTCACACCTGCACAGAACTGGCTTCACAACAGGTTTGATCTCGCAATAAGCACATATATTGGGGTGGTAATGAATTTTGACTATTCTTCTTAATCCTGAAAGAGTCAAAGCTCAAATAGTTTGAACCTGTGGATGATGAAACGCTTAACCAATGCCAACCCATAACAATAACCCAACACAAAATTCACCATTAACCTACAAGACATGATGCCAAAAATCCCAAATCCATAAAACATCCCACAAAACAAATAATTATCTCCCTAATTATTTCTCAGACTAATCCCTTCCCACCAATGTCTGAGATTTGGCACCAAAATTACAACTCCATCCAAATGTCATGTCTTCATGTTTTTGTTCTTCGTACGGGCATGGTTTATTTTCAATATTTAGTTTCCTTAAATAAATTTCAATAAGAATATTTTCCACACAGAAATGAACTTACCTTATATCTTTCATCTACTAGTAAGGACATGCCAATGATGATATCTGATGTAATCAAACGTTCATAAATTTATAATTATAGAGGAAGGCTAGGAAATGTTACCCAGATAGGAAATTTTGTGGTGACCTCATGGAAAGGGCCTCTCCTGGGGACTTGGATGATCTTATTATCACACAATTTAATTGGCTACAACACTGGAATAACTCTTATTGTAGGAAACATAAACTTATAGTAATAAAGAATCTCTTCTTGCAAAATGTTTTATGAGGATTGACCAATTGAGATAAATATTTAGACCATCAAATTCCATAAAGTGTGAATCTCATTCTTCACATTAGAATTGGATGTTGTCTTTGGGATAAAAAAATATAAGTACAATGGAGGGTTGTAGAGACCTCTTCTTTGCGAGATGGTAATCGAATAATGATAACAATCTTTCATTGAATGCATTGACCATCATAAAAAAAATGAGAATGAAACTTGAATTCGATAAAATATTTGACAAGTGACAAGTTCATTTACACTACAACAAAACCCTATGATTAGCGTCTCTTTTGGATTCCTTTTTAGCGTCCACTATCAAATTTAGTGTATTTTTCATCATTTTTTGGACAAAGTGGACACTTTTCCATGGGATGGCACTTTTAATGGAATTATTTGCATCCCTTTTTACAATTTGGCACTATTTGGGACACTAATTATCATCCCAAATAGCATCCCAAATAGCGTCCCAATTAGCTTCCCAAGTAGCGTCCCAAGTAGCATCCCAATTAGCATCCCATTTAGCATCCCAATTAGCATCCCAAATTAAAAGTTGGCGCTATTTTGGACAAATCATTAGCATCCCAATTATAATCCCAATTAGAATACCAATTAGCATCCAAATTGTCGTCCCATGTAGCATCCCAATTAGCATCCAAATTAGCATCCAAATTGTCATCCCGCGTACCATCCCAATTAGCATCCCAATTAGCGTCCCAATTTAAAAGTTGGCACTTATTTGGATGATAGCTAGCATCTCAATTAACGTCCCAATTAGTGTCCAAAAAAGCATCCCATATAATGCCCAAAATAGCCTCCAAAAAAAATTTGGAATAGCACTAGGAATTTCCCTAGGTTTAGAGCTAGGAATTGTGTTTGGAAAACGTCTAACATAACATCGGATTTATCAATGTCAATGTCAGTGATTAATGTCAGTGTCGATGTCAATTATCATGATTTATGTGATAGTACTTTTAGATCTTGATTTATAATAGTGGTACCTAAATGATCATAATCATGGCACTTTCGGATATTGATTAATCCTTATGAGGGGTAAATTACCTTAATGTCACCTAAAATGCTCTAATGGAATTTGACTAGCCCTAACAACATGGTGATGATGCATTACAATAATTATGATGGAGTGTATGGATATGATTTGATGATGAATACAATGACGACAATGATGTTGATTTATTGTATGATGATGATGATGATGTGGATGTCAATGATGATTATGCATGTGGTAGCACTTTTGGATCCTGATTGACTCTAATGGCACCAAAAATTCTTTAACGACATCTAAATGACCCTATTAACATCAAAATGGTTGTAACGACATATAAATGACCTTAACAATTACATGACATGAATCCTAATGGCGATGAGTGATTAAGAACACTAATGGCATATGAGTGACCATAATGACAATGCTGGCGATGATTTTGTTAATGATGTACTTAATTCTAAAGATGAGGATGATAATGAGGATAATGATCAAGATGATTTTGATGTACCATATGGCATTGATGATGATGATGATGACAACATCGATTCCCATGATGATGATGCATGTCATAATACTTCTCAATACAAACTGATCCTAATGGAACTCAAATGTTCATAATGACATGTGAGAGACATATTAATATCACCTAAATGGTTGTAATGACATTTAGTTGTTGTCGACAAAATTTTAGTGACCTTAATCGCATTTAAGTGATTGTAACAACATGACATGGATCAAAATGGTGATGACTGATGATGAACCATAATGGCATATGAGTGACCCTATCAATGATGATGTATTTGTTGATGAGGACAATGATGACCATGATGTTGTTGATGATGCACTTATTGATGTTGATGTTGATGATTATGATGTCAACGATGATGATGATGCAATGTATGGTGTACTTGACGTTGACATTCACTTGTGTGTGACAACATTTGAGTGACCTTAATAGCATTTGAGTGACCTTAATGGCATTTTGAGTGACCTTAATGGAACTTGTCCTCGACAAAATTTCAATGATAGGTTGGATGTGGTACATTTATGACAAAATATTGGTTATTGTATATAGATAACCACATTAATTGGAAAAATGTTAATGATAAACTAAGTTGTCTACCTCTTCGACATTGTTCATTAGTGCAAGATGGAAAATTACTATAGTAAAGTTCATAGAATAATTCAATAGTGTGAATAATATTAACTAAACAATCATTGACATTTCATTATTTAATGCATAATAAAAAAGGGGAACACATGTGGTTAAAATAAATTGAAACAAAAATAACATTTGCTAAGCCCATAATAAAATGACTATTTTGAATAATGATTTCCATGTACATTTAAGTGTAGAGTTGTTAAGAAGCAACCTTTTGAAAAATTCTAAATCAAGAAACTAATTCAAAATTACTAAATCCATGTGATAAAAAACAATCTAAAAGCTTTGGACATAAGATCATAATTATTCAAGTAATATGGATTAGAAATCCTGTAAAATTAAAAGTCTTCTTCATTTACATTATTATCAACATGTATGTCATCCAATGCTTCCTTATCAATATTGATATGGTCCTGTAAGTTTATTATATTATTCTTTCTACACCATCCTGCTAAAGTGGTATTATAATCATCTTCATCTTCACTTTCTTCTAACTCCATATCATCGAATTGATTTGCACCATATTGATTCTCATCTAGCTCTGGATCATGTTGATTAATGGCATGAAAATTTTTGTCATGTTGTGCTTGGACATATTCATCTTCATCTTCTTGTGTTTGAACATCTTCATCTTGAACATCACCATGGGTGGTCATTTCTTCATTGTTCTCTTATCTCTCATCTAGAAATGGTTGGATATCATTTTTTTGCTCAATATTCATCGAGACATCATCAAATACATGTTTTAACCTTGTATCATAATGTATGACAAATATCCACTTTGGATCCATAATATCTTCATAGAAAAACACCTACACGTGAACCATAATCATATATTAGATATGCTAGTATAATTTTTAATTAATATGCATATTTATATTCATAATACACTATGAATTAACATATTGTATATAAACATTGATTCTTGTGATTATAGTTATGTTATATTGATAATAATACCTGCTCATAATGAATTGGTAAGACATAGGGCTCCTTGTCTTCTGGTAGGTACCTCAAGGAATCTATAGAAAATAGTCCACTATGGGTATCATGTCTTCACATCCTCTCAAATGCCTCATACCATCTACATTTAAAAATACAACATTTGAAAGACCGGTAATCCAACTCAATAATTTCTTGGATTTTTTCGACATACTGAAGATTCCCTTCAATAATATTTTTATCTTTTGAACTTGCTCGACTTGATTTCTTGAAATCAACCATGACACCACAATCAAAGGAGCGTATTTTTAAGTCTATTCTTTCCACACGATGGTGTCGACCATATGCCCACATTGCAGGATATCTCCTCGGCTGTATCAGACCATTTGTTTTAGTTCAACTAGAAAAAACAACTATATATACATTATTAAATAGTCAATAGTGTCAACAATGTTTTGTATAAAAATATTTTGTGAGATTTATAAATGTACCTTTCTTTCACATCCTCTAAACATGTTGATCTCATCTTATGTTACGTTTGCATCATTTCCTTCTTCATCTATTTGATTTTGAATTTGTTCACTAACCCATTGTAATGTGCAATCTTTTCCCCATTTCCCAAAAAAATCCATGGGAAGTGGTGTATTCCTTGGGTTTGATATCTTAAATTGTCTCCTTGCTTCTAAAGCTTCTTCCCTTTTCTTTTCATACAAGTCAGTCCATTTATTCATACAATCCATGTAGTAAAGAACAAACTTGGCAAGCACAATGCGTTCATCAACACCTATGGAAAATCAACATGTACATTTTCAAATTGCAAATGCCATTATTATATTTTTTACAAATAATAATTTTATAGAGTAAATGAGTGGAAAAATAACCACAAAGATCATGATTTTACTCACCAAATTCTACTTGAACACCATTAGATTGAGGTTTCTCTCCATCTATAATATCTGTTGCACGCGCTTCATCCCATATTCATGGACCATCTTCATAATATTTACCAAGGAATTCACATAGAAATAAAAATGCTTCATTCAATACATATCCTTCAGCCATGCAACCCTTTGGATGTGCCTTTTGTTGGACATATATTTTTAGTGTTCTCATATACCTCTCAAAGAAAAACATCCACCTTGTTGATACAACACTCACCATTTCAATGTCATCTACTAGGTGTATAGCAGATGAACTTGAAGGTCCATGAAACTTGTAGGGAGATCCTTTTCCAATAAACATACAATTTATGCAATTTCCTTCTTCCATCTTCTCAATTCACTCTCATGGATCTCCTTGGAGGAAACACACCTAATATAACATTGGTAAATTAACATGAATAACTAATGACATAAAAAATGCAATGTATTACAACTTTCTCGTACATAAATAAACATTTCATGCCCCATACCTTGTAAATGCTAACAATCAACTTATGGCACTCCTCAAATCAGCGGTAAGGAATGATTCCACCTTAATCACCAAGGGCATGATATGCTATCAAATTATCAAATAAAATGAGATTAGTTCATTATTTTAAATATGAAATATCATAAAAAGAATGGTAATTATATTATAACAATAACAATTAAGTTATGTTGATACCTTCATAAAATTATGGAAATCATGTGTTTTAAATCTAGTGATATGTCCATCAACTGTGAAAGATTTATTCAATGATGAGCCATAGCCAGTAGGTGTCCTTATTGTACGGATAACATTTTTTAGTTTATCTATCTCTTTCTTTTTCAAAATCCATGGAGCTTCTGCATAAGTTTCATTTTCTCTATTTGGACACAAGTGTCTTCTATCAAATTTGGTACGTGAAAGGGCAATGTCTCTTCTAAAAGATAAAGTGTCTTTATATTTTTCTGATATATGTCTATATATAGAATCTATGACATTTTTGAATATGTGCATAGGATCTAAGAGATGGCATATCAATAGATCCTTCCAATAAGGTAGATAATAAAATATGGATTTTCTATTCATTCCTCATGGCATATCAACGATAACTTGTTCTCGTTAGTCAATTGATGGATCCTGGAAAAGAAAATGTTCTCAAATTTTTTGTTCAGCATCTTCATACTTTTGAAGCCAATCAGCTGGACCCATAACCTTGGGAGGGCCTCTACTTTCAATTTTCCCATCAAACTGATTCTTGAGCCGAGTCCTGAACTTATGATCTGTTGGTAGAAAGGCCTTGTTGTTTGCATAAATAAACTTGTGTAGATATTTAGAGAAGCGCCCCTAAAAAAAATTTGCACACCTTGGACATGCGCAAACGCCCTTTGTTTGAAGCCCTGCACTTCAATAACTAATGTTTAGAGGACAAAAAATAGTATAATGGTTCTATGCAAATTGAACCGAAAACTAAATATCATGTGCGAATATGTAAAATAATTTTTGTACCTGAACATACACCAAGTCCCGGGAAATCGTGAATTTGTCCAACATAGTACACCATAAAACATGAATGACCTATTTGATGGAGGACGTGATATGTCATACATTGTTATGTCTTTCCATAACAATTGCATCTCATCAATAAATGGCACTAGATAAACATCCATTTTTTTCACTTGGCGTTTTCCTGGAACAATGAGAATTGGCATAAGGCGCTCCTTTCTAACACTCATCCATGGGGGAATATTGTATACTATCAATCCAACTGGCCAAATAGTGTAATTTGAGCTTAGGAATGAGAAAGGCAACACTCCATCAATTGCAAGGCGTAACCTGATACTACGTGGTTCATCTTTGAATTTTCTTGGCCAATTATCTTCTATGTGTTTCATTGCTTTGGAGTCTACTGGAATTCGCATGAATCTATCTTTAATTCTATTCTTCACATGCCAATCCATCAACTCTGCAAGTGACTTGCAACAAAACATTTGTTCAAGTCTAGGTATAATTGGCATGTGCCTTAAAACCTTATTTGGAACTGTAGCATTTTGTAGATCTATACGATATCTCTTATCCTTGCATATAGGAAATTCTTGATGTTTTTTGTAGTTGTCTTTGTATAAAATGCAATCAGTCTCACATGCATGAATTTGGTTATATTCAATCCCCAAATGTACCAATAACTGACGTGCTTCTTTGTAAGTTGACGGCAACACATTATCTTTAGGGAATATTTTATCTTTTAGTGCCCTGTAAGGTTGTCATACACCCAATCAATTAAATATTTCAATTCTATAGAATATATTGTTTAAGGCAAAAACACATAAATGAAAATGAAATTAATAGATATATACAAGTTAGTAACAACAATTGACTATGCAACTCCACAAAGATAATTCAACTCACCTTAGAAGGGTAGTGAAACTCTTTTTAGACCAACCAAATTATAATACCCTGGTTTTGACTCCATTTGCATTAAAAGATACATGATGTATATTTTGTAATTAATCGTGGTGTGGAGCTAAAGGCAAAAGACCCACTATCAATTTGGTTGTGTATGTTTCAGCAATGAGGATCATTGCCGATGGTATATCGTGCTATCTGGCACATTATAGTTTTGGCATCATGTAAATATGCACATTAATTAAAATGAACCTACACCCAGCCACGATGGTGCAATGTTAATGAAAAGGGCATGATTCCTAAGGTTAAGGGGGGTAATTGTCTAAAGTGCAGGGGGCATTGGGAGATTGCCATGTGTCAACCACCCATTTAAAATTCTACTATCTGGGAGCAGTTATTGCTAAGTAGTGGTGGGTGCTATAGGACTGTCAGTCCTTGCCCATGTGCCCACTCCATCAGTGGACTCTTCCTTTTCACGTCACTGGGGCAGGGAAGCAATATTCCACTCTCTCCACTCTCCCATGACTCCATGCTTCTGATCCATGGTCATTCCTTTGTCTTTCTCACTCTCACGAAGGGTGGTTGGGGTTTTTTTCTACATAGGGAGTCATTATGTTCACTCTCCTTACACACCGGTGGGAAAAGGGGCATGGTCCTCCTCATGCAGAAGGTTCTCCGTTGTTTTGGGACTCACGCAATGAGTGGGGAGAATGTTCTATCACCCATGAATTCCTGTGAATAAGCCTTCGCATTCTGACGGTGTGTATGTGTGTCTCCATACCGATTTGGGGTTTTTCATATGTGTTTCCCCTGTCCAGGCTAAGAATAAAACCTTCACCCTCATTTGGGGTTTGCTGTGAGTTTTTGTTTCTCCTATTGCTGTAGTGGTAAAAGCGTGGCTGTTGTTCTTCCCTTGGTTTTGGGTTGCTGCGTGTGCAAACATCTTTTGGGATTATTGTTGAGTTTTTTTGGCCATGCTAGGGCCAAGAACAACTCTGATTCATCTTGTTTGACTCAAGCTATGTTCACCTTTTCGTTTGGGTTGTCACCCTACCGTCCTTATTTTTCATCACAGAGCTGTGAACTGTTTGTTTCACTGCGGATATGTAGTGGTTGGTCTTTGGACTGTTAGAGTAGGATTGGAGGCTAGGTATTCTTGAGAACTTGGTGTTTGGGAGCCACTCAGATGGAGTAGATTGATGGATTTCTTCTCCACAACCTTGAAGAGCATTGGAAAGGGAAATCAAGGCCCGAGGGACTGTGAAGCAGAGAAAGGACTGATTCATGGTGTTGGATGTGTGGATGTCTTAGAAGTTAGGCTAGCTCTAGTGTAGGAATCCTTAACTCTCCATTGAGACCACCAGTTTAGAATTTAGCCTTTCCTGGTTCCTTGACAGCCTGATAAACCCAACTGTGTTGACTTGGCTATTTTGTGTACCCTTGGCTATGTGTAAGCCTGCTTGTCCCTTATTCCTTGGAGAATCATGCCCAGCTCAAGGGTGGTATTGTTGCTGAGAGATTGATGAGCATGCTGGCCTATGTTTGGGTGGAACGTTGTAGCGACGTAGCTAGTTGTGGACAAGTTCTGTATAAGATAGGTGTTCTTGTCCATTTGGCTTCTGCAATTATATTTATTATTCATGAAGCATGAAAAATATGTTGATTCTTGAATGTATATGTTTGCTTCTGCGGTATGTTGAGTAACTATGCATGGTTGTATGTTTATGTATCTTAGCATGTTTTATGTTTTAATCATTTTATTTCAATTTATATGCATGTTCATGTTCATGGGGCTATTTGCCCGAAGTTTTTTTTATGGTTTGGTAGCGTCCTCTTCGCCAGTCGGAGGGTTGGGGACGTTACAGTGTGGTATCAAGGCAAAGGTTGCAACATGGGCCTGAATGGGCCATGAATATGTGATGAAAAATCCTACACGTTGCAGCATGGGCCTCTATGGGCCATGAAGAACCAGTTAGCAGAGGCATGTTGCTTTCTGCCCAGCAGATTTCAGAAGAAATCTGTGCATGACAAGAGAATTTTGAAAAAATTTCTTTAAGTATTGGGATTGTCAAATCATTGGAGGACTTGGTCCAAAGTCCTGCCGATGCATCGGATCACCTAAGAGAAAGGCCACCCGACGGGAGCCACGGAATAAAAATTTCAGAAATTTTTCTAAGTGTCCAGGATTTCGTCCATCAAAAAACTTATTGGGACACACCTCTGATGCAGCGGAAGTTTTAGTCGGAAGGAGCTCCAAGACAGACCATCAATGGACGAAGAAAAGAAATTTTCCAAAAACTTGTCTAAGTACCAAAAACGTCGGAAAGTTTTAGTTGTCCAAATAGTTGATACGTCAACGAAACTTAGTTGTTTGGATCGTTGATGTGGCGGCAAGCATCAAAAAATGATAGACGATGACAGTGCCGATACGTAAGTGGAAAATAGGTAATGAAGGTGCCGACGCGATGGAAGAATAATGGAAGTTTTCGCTGAAAATTATTAAGTATGGAAATCATCAGTGGAATTTAGTCGATTTGATCAGCGAAATTTAGAAGTTGAAAGTGTCAATACGTCAGCGGAGATCCCTTGAAGACCACCGAAATGGCAGAGAAGAGTAGATGATGGAGAAACCGCAATGTCGATGTAAATTAAAATATTGGAGCACTGATACGGTGAAGGAAAGAGAAGGAATTCCTCAAAAATTTGCTTAAGGGTTGAGACCATTGACGATTGGAAAAGATTAGTTGTTCTGATCGCTGATGATTAGGCAATGAAAGTGTTGATGATACGTCGATGGAAATTAGACAAGGAAAACACCGAAACGTCGGCAACGGTTATACTATTTTGACCATCAGTGAAGGTTTGATGAGGGATCGATGATTATTAGTTGAAGGTAGAGCCACAGTTTCAGCATAGATCTTTCGAAGACCAGCGAAACCTAGTTCTTTGGAGAGCCGATGTAAAGAGGGAGGATTTTTCAAAATTTTGACTGAGTGAAGAAAACATCAAAAAATGTTAGAAGATCAAATCATCGATGAACATCATTAGAAGGATTTAGTTGTTCATGCATCTGCCATTGCAGTTGCCTCAAGAACTATCCACCCAGTGGATAGTGCTTCCGAACACTGATGTCATGGTAGGCAACATTTCGATCACCGACACATCAGAGGAAATCAGTTGTTGAGGTTGCCAATACTGGACTGTGGAAGTGGGTTTTTTCACCGATGTTGTAGTGGTTAACATCCCCGATCGTCAACACATATTAGTTTTGGCATCACCGATAAATGGTCTGGTAGCTTAGACAACTAAGGACCCGATACAGTGGAAACTTATAGTTGATAGGGCCATCGATGAGCACCGAAAAAATTTAGTTGTCTGGGTCGCTGAAGTGTCGAAAGACTAGTCCACTAAGGATCCAATACGTCAAGAAATTAGTTGGGATGAGACCCGATTTTGACAAAGGAAAATTTTGGGTTTTTCCAGTGGAAGTTCTAGTGAATCTCAGCTAGTTTTCAGTGAATTTCTCATTGGATTTTTAGCAGTTTCAGGGCTGAAAAGGAAGAAAATTCTAGGTGGCTAAAGCTAGCGTTACAGACCAAAATACATTCACGTGTTTTGCCTAAATTTGGTGAAACTCATCATTCTAGACGTTTTGTGGTTTACACACCCGAGGTCAGAATGAAACATGTGGATAGGCGTTGTAAAGCTATCCAGTAGGGAACAAAGGAGAATCACCATAGTTTGAATGTGGTACTGCAAAGTACTAGTGTTTGCTTGATGAAGAAATGTGTTGTTGTCAATGTAGAAAAATCCAGGAATTGCATGCCTAGAGGTAGCAAGGACTATGAAATCAAACCAGCTATTGTGTGGAAGAGGAGTTCCATGCAAAGATGAGGGACTTGAAAAGGGAAATCTCCTTAAACCATGTCTTTCCAATTATGATTACATCTTATAAGTCTTGTACATAAAATGTATGAAGATATGCCTTGCATGCATAGGATATTACATGTTGGTGAATTATACATTTGTAATGAAACACTAATGATAATTATTGCATTGGTGTTGGAATTAGTGGAAAAACCAACGACAACATGGACATGGCTGAATATGTTGTTGATGCTTACGACTGTGACCAGCAACCCTATGGAGAAAGGGATAAGGGAACAAGTCTAGAATCAAAAGTTGGTGAGCAAATTTTGCAATCTCCTGCAAAGGACCAACCAAATTGGTAATGTCAAAGGGTGTAAGTAGGACCCATGAAGGTAAGGGTTTAATTATGACAATTGCATGGAGTGGTAAACATAAGAGATCTCATACCATGTGAGTATTTGAATTTTATACTACATTCATATAGAAATGTGTCATGCCTGTATATGTTGTTATGAACATAGTGACTCAAAGAAAGTGAGTACTAATGGTCTTGATTACAGTAGGGCATCCTATATGGGGTAGTCATGGTTAAGCCATAGTATGTTTAAATTCATAGTATTCCTAAATCAATTCAAGGCAGCGTTGAGCGGATATGCATTAAAATATTTTACAAATCTTGTAGTTATGCATTGAATGGATGCATAGGAAAAGTATGAGTAAATGTTGTAGATAGGCATACATAAGTATGGGTGAAAATGTTGTGATGCATTGCATAAATGCATCGAGATAGTGCATGTGTTATTATGAATAACTAATGGCTGAAATGATGAATTGATCACACTTCTGGAACCATTTCAAGAGCTGATGTTAATGCAAGATAGTAAGTGCATGAAGAGGGTAGTCATGATCAATTGGCTACCGGAAATGCTCTATGGAAGGGCAAGGTGGTACAATGATACGCTTGTGAAGTAAGGAGTATCTAAACAATTCATGTAAATTGCATAAATGATGTGACTATACCTTGCAATTTTAGTATGACAATGATTGCATGAAGTAAATAAGTTGTGGTAGTATTGATATGCTAACAGCTGGAAGTATTTGAATTTTATAATTCTGAAAATGCTTCAGTGATTGTTGCATCAATGGAAAAAGCTATATGCATCAAGACTTACCAAGTGTTTGGCTGATTGAAATTCAGATTTCAGGTAGAGTGCTTTGGGCATGGAAAAGTGGGTAAGACCTTGACAAATGTTGGTATCTACCATGTGAAAGCACCAAACCTCATGAGAAGAGTCTCATGGCTGTGAAAATAGTATGTATGCAGAATGAATTGTCAATTTGAATTTGTAAATTTCAGATTTGAGAAATTGCTGACAACTATTAATCACTATTGGATTGCATAGAATTGTGTCAGGAGGATGCATTGTAAGTGGGTTTTCATGTTATGATTGTAAGCATAAAATTATAATGGGCATAGTGGTGCTACTTACAAGAGACCCATGAATGAGGATCACCTCATTGCCAAACAAATCAATTTTTGTAGTAGACATAGTTGCAAATTCACAATGAATTTAATTACGAATGTCATTGCTTGGTTATGGAACAATCAAATTTGGATTGTATTATTAGATAATGATTGAATGTTTGGCTACTTGATGAATGTGCCAGGGGTACACCTTGCAGGAAGATCATGGGTGATGGCCTGCAGGAGCCAAACTTCATGGGGAGGTGTTCCCTTATCTTGGAAATGGGTTTCAGGTGAAACTCCATTAGACATTTTTAAAATGTCTCATCTATACTACATGTTTGGTAAGCAACATGAGTGAGATGGTATAGGTTATGCTGGCAAGACATGTGTGGATATGAAATGTAAAAAGGAGTTGGGATGGAAAGCTGAGGGACTGTCAACTCAAAGAAGGGAGCCCCCATTCCTCCTTAACAAAAGAATACTGCCTCAGCAAATGGATAAGTGTTCTATGACCCTAGCTAAGGATATGCATGTCAACTTGTTAAATTCAATATGCAGAGCATGTTTTGATTTTATTTCCATTATGGTAGATTGCTTGAGTATGAATAGGGCCTACATGGCACACGCCGGAAAGGGGCACACACTTTCCTGATGTTGGGTCATGAAAAGGTTTTCAATATTGATTACACCCTAGGGAGTGGACACACTCCTGGTGTCTCAATACTTGATAGAGAATGATATGAAATATGATTACCATTTTAGAGAAATAATGTTGATGAGTTTGCTTGTATTGCTTTTGTTGTCAAGCTAAACAGATGCAGTTTGGTGTTGCACACTAAAGAGGATGGGTAAACGGTTATGTTACAGTGTTGGATAGACTACCTGTAATCTATTAAACCCAAATATTAGCTAGCTAGGCTGAGTATCCTGATAAACCCAATAGTATATTGGCTTGATTTCCTGCAGCCTAATAAACCCAATTGTGTATTCGCTTGGTTGGACGGTCTGATAAACCCAACTATAGGTTTTCTTGACTGTGCTTGATATGAATAAAAGGATGTTGTGGAAATTGTGGGAATTTGATGAGATGTGTTGAAGATGTCATTAGAATAGGGCTGTTATATGCCTAAGGATCCATAGTAGATCCCGGACCTGGAAATGGTCATGATAAAGTCCCAAGCCCAGTCGACGTGAAGGTGTACTAGCTGGACATTGATTAATTGATGTTGTCGAGTAGCCTGTGTTCTGACCTAACATCGAATTCCATAGGCAATCCTAAGTCTTGCAAAGAAAAGCAGGAACCTATGGACCAGAAAGGAAACACACAATATAGATGAGTATTGGATTATTTTGCAATTTCTTGCTATGAAAATACATATGTATATGATTTGGTTATGATGTTTTAAGCTCTTGTTTAAAAGATACAAACCGATGAGAATAAACTAAACATGTGAATCTATTCAATGTTTGAAAATAGGTATCGCTAGAAGCAAGTACTATAAGAGCATCCTAGGGGTGCACATGGACATGTGACTATCTTGAAGAGCTCAAAATGAGCAGTAATGAAAAAGATGTTAGTGATACTGTGAAGGTCCTAGCATCCAAGACAAAACCATGTGGGGAGGCTCCATGGTTGAAAGGTCTGGAATAGATCGGAGACACTAAGTGTCATGACCAAGAGGGATTGGTCCAGCATTTACGATGAAGTGAAAGAGGCTAAGAGCATGAATAGCACAATGGTGGTGTGGGTTCCAGGATGGAACAAGTCAAAGAGGGGAAAAACTCTTGTTGCTTTGTCTTTCCTTTTGATTATATATATATATATATATATATATATATATATATATATATACTTTTACATTATGAAGACAAAATATTGTTGAATGCGTGTTTGACTCAAAATAGAATGTGTGTATTTGCTTAAAGTAAATTTNGTTAATTCCCTGCCCAAGAATGGACATGAATGAACTCATGTTCTTGTTGGGAAGGCATGAAAATTATGGAAGTCTCCTTGATGAGACTTGGACTGTCATGCCAATTGGGTAATTAATTGACTGGTTTTAATTCCTATACTATGCTTGGTCTAACAAAATTTCAATGATGCATTTCACAAGTGAGAAAAGTGAAATCCAATAGTGCGCATTGATCATGGCAGCCGAACAAAAGCTATTAGACTTGGCAATCAACCCGATGAGGTGATGGAGGTTATCCTAGTTTCCCTCAATAGGTTCAAGGCAACACATCTTAGTTTCCATTAACACGACTGACAAGACCATCTCTAGTGTAGTTATTAGATAACAGAAGATGCATCTATTTGAACTCAAAACTATCATGCAGTTTTGATAAGATGCATATTCTCTTTTGAAAGGACATCTAGTATGCATTTTCATAAGAACAAAATTGATGATGATGCTTAACTTTGCATGTAGAACCAAAGATTAAGATTTGTTGATTCATTAACGAGCATAACAAACTTGTAGAATTAATGCCTAGCTTTGCAGACGTTTCTTAAGATGATGTTGCTTTAAGAAAGGCGTTGGCATAGCATTAGAAGGGAAACTATTTTCTTGCTGGAAATACAATTTCAGAAGTATCAAATACTACAAAATTTAAAACTACGGCAGCCATTCATTGACTTCCAACTAAATATGTAGAGATTGGAAACAGAGATACTTACATGTTTTCTTTCCAATTCTACCCATTCCATAGATACAGCTATGTCCAGCACAATTTTCCAAGAACTTCACCTCGACCAACTTTGCAAAAAATAAATCTCTTAGAAATTTAAACAAAAAAAATAGTCATGACATTGCTAGCTTATTCTACCAATAAACCTTTATTTTACCTGGAAACCAGAAGTCCCTGGTATAAACCGCCATGGGGCCAAGGGTTTGAGAAATAGATTGTTGAAAGCTTTTTAATGTTCATTAAACTACTTCTTCATAACACAAAATAGGGCTGGATTGGAGCAACAATGGGCCGGGGGGGTGGGTGGGAATTGAGGATCAGAATTAGAGTTACAGAAATGTAGTGAAACGTTTTAAATACTAAAAATACTTTGCTCCTTCGTATATAATTTTTAATTTTAAAAAACTACAATTATGTGATATGACTCGAAAACACTAATTTTTATCTTAATCGTCCTATTCTATTCCACCTTGGGATCTGGGCTTTAAATATATGTTCTGAAGATCTATATCGTAGGTAGATGGTAGTCCTGAGAATCCAGGTTGAGTGGACACAAATCGCCTAAGTTCAATGCAACAAGAAACATATCCCTTCAGTTGATCCCTAAGGGGATTCCCTTTATTTTTTTCTCAACTATGTGTTTTCTTGTAATAGGCCATTTTTGTAACTTGTAAGACTAGAGAGAATCTCCTTGGGGATCAAATGAAGTGATATGTTTCTTTTTGCATTGAACCAAGGAGAGAAATGATGCATGCAATTCAGTTGATGAGCTAAACTTAAACGAGTTGTGTCCACTCGACCTGGAATCTCAGGACTACGATATACCTATGATATTGATCTTCAAGACAAATATTTAAAGCCAAGAGCCCAGAGCGGAATAGAACTTGACGATTAAGATAAAAATTAGTGTTTTCAGATTCATATCACATAATTGTAGTTTTTTAAAATGAAAAATTATATATGAAGGAGCAAAGTATTTTTAGTATTTAAAACCTTTCACTGCATTTCTGTAACTCTAATTCTGATCCTCAATTCCCGCCCCTCAACTGCTGCTCCATTCCAACCCTATTTTGTGTTATGAAGAAGTAGTTTAATTAACATTAAAAATCTTTCAACAATCCATTTCTCAAACCCTTGTCCCCATGGTGGTTTGTACTAGGGACTTCTTGTAATAGGCCATTACGGATGGTATAATCAAATAATTACAAATCAACAAGTTAAGTACCTTTAGAGAGATGAAAATGTGAGCATGAAAAAAAATATGACCTTATTTCCTTGGGTTATATCAATGTCCATTGTTTACTCTTCAAAATTGTTATTGTGCCACACATTTGCAGTTAATCTTTCTAGTAAATTATTGAATGACATTAAAATTTACATCAATAACATGTGACTAATTGTTTTGGTGTTTCATAATGCTAAGAGTGGAGGAAAATAAATAAAGGAAAATGTGTTATGGTGACTGTGGGATCCGAAAAACAAAAATTATGGAAATTAAACATGATACTAATTCTCATTTCAACAAGAATTGAAAATATTCAATGGCATGAATTCAAATGGGGATTCAAAATACAAGGTGTCCAAGCATCTTTTGGAATACTTCATTAAATGAAACTTTACATGATGCATATGGAAATACAATGTCAAGATCAAGCTATGAGTTTGATCAAGGTATCTAAAACCATCGATCGATATTTTACATCTGTTTTTAAATACCTCTATTGAATGTTTATATGCGGTTAGAGAAAAACTCGATCGAGCTAGCAACTCAATCGAGCTTTTCAAAACTTTAACTAAAAAAATATTCAAGTGCCCATATTCGTGTGTGCACACGAATATGGACACCCAAAAATTTATTTAATCAAAGTTTTTAAAATCTCGTATTGTTCATGGGAACAAGGTCTTCGAATTCAATTAAAATCAAACATAGAATCATATGATAATAAGATTTAATAAAACATCATTTCGACTAGAAGAATGATACTTGTGGGTAATAGTACATACCTTGAAGAAGAACCAAGTAAAAGCATTACTACTGCCACTTCCTCTAGATTTTATGTGTAAATATTAGTCGCGAACTAATTGGAGTTATAGATGTGATCAATCATATCTATAACTTCAATTACTATACGACCCATATCTACAAATGAATATAGATGACCCTTTTCATCTATAAACATCTATTATATCTATAACCCGTCTCTAATATTCCTTCACTAAATTTATATGCAACAAACGCAGTGAATTAAATCATGGGTTTGTTGTCTATTTATAGCTATAACGATTAGAGATGCTCAATCGAGATGTATTCTTAAAACCTTGATTGAGCTTTTGTTAAACCCTTGATCAAAGTCTTAAAACGTTGATAGAGGGTTTCGAAAAAGCTCGATCGAGGGTTTAATAAAACCTCGATTGAGCGTTTTCTAAACCCTCGATTGAGGTGTTAAGACTTCGATCAAGGGTTGAGGAAAACACTCGATCGAGGATAATAAGACCTCGATCGAGGGTTTAGGAAAAGCTCGATTGAGGTACTTTTTTTTTTTGCCAAAATTGCCTTGCCAAAAATTGTAACCCACCTCCATGGATGCACCCGGTTGTTTCTGATAGAGGCCAACACTACATTAACGATAATTGCCTAATGAGTATTATTACATAAAATTTCATATAGAAGGTACCTCAAGAAATTGGGTAAGTTACAAATGCATTAGTTGAGAAATTTATGTTGGAAAAGAGTGCAGTCCATCCATTAACAATCACAAACAATCTACACCATAAGAACACAATATATACGTCAACCCTCACATTCTATTGATCTATAAAATATTTAATTATTACATGGTGGTAATATACCCTAGGTATACTACAGATAAATTATATTATTTAGAACATACTCTCATGATTTTGAGAGGGAGAAATCATATTTTATGCAACACATCAATCATCTAGTCCAACATAACTTCCAGTATTGTGCAGTATTGCATGGATTATAGGAGTGGCTTATCTTTACGAACGTCACACAATGATAGGGTGTTATTCAAAGTAGTTTGATTTTGTGACCATCAATTAGTGACAAGATGCTACCCATATTTCCAATAGGAGCTTCTTTGAGCATGTGGGAGATGTGTTTGTAATACCCCAGTTTTGACCCCATGGTATTTAATTGTACATGATGTAAATATTGTATGAAAATCATGGTGAGGAGCTCAAGTCCAAGACCCTGCCATTGATTAATGGTTGTGGATAGGTGATCAAGGTTGATGTTGGAACTCTGGAGCAATGGTGTCAAACAAAATAATTGGCATTTATGTCAAACAGTAAGTGAATGTGAGCTAAGGTCATGAATGCCAAACAATGAGCTAATGAGAGTTAGTATCTTGACTCAAAATGCCTACCATGTCTTCACAACAATGCCCTCCAGGCATATGTAAAAGAGTCTTTTAAATGAACTCTAAGTGGTGGAATAAATGTCCACCATTGGGTAGGAAATACCCGCAGCAAATGGAGATGAATTCCCTGAGGCAGTCAAATTCCCGTAGGTGCTGACAATCTGAAAAAAAATGGCCACCAGAGTCATATGAATTCCCACAAGAAGTCAAGAAATGACCGCCTATGTATGTAAAGGTCTACAATATGTCTGCTGAGTGGTTTGACTATGATAAAGTGGTTACATCATTGTTAAAAGGATTGCCACAACATTCAGAGGTATGGATGCTCGCACAGGTTGAGTTAATGTGCTGGTAGAGGCAAAGTGACCACACCAAAGTGGGTAATATGCACGCTGGGTATGCCAAAGTGAAATAAGATTCAAGGTTGAATATGTCGGCCTCATTTCCTTTAGATTCAAAAGTAAAATATAAATAACCTTTATTTTGAATTTCTCATTTAAGTCGGCTTGATAATTTATTTTTGAAGAGAACTTGCAAGTATAAATAAAAGAATTCGAGAAAAACTTTTGGAAGATGCATTTCGATGTTGTGATAAGTTGCAGCTGACAAGGTGAGGCAAGACTATGGAATACAGATGAGAAGATAAGTGCAGATAAGGGTACAGTCTGTTTTAACCTTTTTGAAGTTTTTTGGACAGTTCAAGGAGTGAAATTCGGGGTATCTGTTTGGCATCAAATCAACACTTATACATTGAAGATTGGGTTGCATCAGTTCGGTGAGTCAGAATTGAACTGATTTTATTTTGAATACTGAAACAAGGTGTGGTGGAGCAAGGAAAAATTCTTGGGTTGTAGCCTAACCTTGTAACATCAGTTTACGCTGAGAAGATCAATGTTTTTGAGGTTGAATCCTCTATTATAATAGTTGTTGCTAGTGTACTCATCCTGTGTTGTGGCACAAACATTAAATATAATATTTATTTCTTTAGATTTGGAGATTCAACAAGTGCAGAAAATCTTATTTCTTTGTGTATCTTGTGATTATCCTAAATTTATGATTGAAGATTGAAATTGCATAAGTCCTAAAATTTTGAATGGTACTAATATTGATTCACCCCCCCTCTCGGTATTGGTTGGGTGTTCTTCATTTGGTATCAAAGCATGTCCTTCATAAAATATTGACAGCTTGAAGGAGATCACCATGAACACATCTAAGATTCACATCAAGCTTGGAAATGTTCCCATATTTGATGGGAATAAATATGTGTATTGGAGTAAGAGGATGCAAACGTATATAATTTCCTTAGGGTTTGATGTATGGATATTAGTGAAGGATGGATACACAGAACCAAAAGATGGTCCTACCACAAATGTTGAGATAGCAGACTATGAGAACAACGCAACAACTATGAATTCCATCCTAGCAAGCTTAAATGAGTCAGAATTTTTTTAAGTTATGAACTATGCCTCAACATAGGAATTGTGGGATAAACTAGAAACTATTTATAAAGGAGACACCAAAGTTCAAGAAGCTAAACTGTAGACGTATAGGAGTCAATTTGAAAGTCTCAAAATGGGAGAAGAGGAAGATGTAGCCGCTTATGTTCAAAGAGTTGAAGAGATTGTAAATACTATGAGAGGTCTTGGTGAAAAAATGGAACCAAAGCTAGTTGTTCACAAGATTCTTAGATCTCTGACTCCCCACTACAATCCCAAGGTTTCTGCTATTGAAGACACCGAAAAATTGAATGAGTTAAAACTTGAAGAGCTTCAAGGAATTCTGACTGCATACAAAATGCGAACTAAGGAACCAAGGCACAACGTTGTTGCTTTCAAGGAAACCAAAAACAGACATCTATGTTACGAAAGATGCACATATGATAATGAGATCTATGATGAGGAAATGGCTAATTTCATTACTAGGCTTCCAAGAGGAATTGGAAGACACAAAGGAAAGCTTCCACTAAAATGCTTCAACTGCAGAAAAATTGGACATTTTGCTTCCAAATGTCCACTTAAGAAGAATCAAAAGAAAACAAACTTTCAAAGAAACTTCGAAGATCAAAGGATATCAGATAAGCATATTTTGTTTACCCAGGATGAAGAGGAAGGAATATCATATTTCGAAGAAGAAGAAGAAAGTGTTGAAGATAGCAAATATGAGATCTTATGTTTTGCTCAAGAAAACAATGAAGATCAACTTGATCAAGAAAAAGGCACGGTAGATCTAGAAGAGAAATTGTCTACAACACTATAGAAGATTGAGAATTTGAATTTATTGAATGAAAAGCAATAACAACATCATCAACCCTCAAAGAATCTCTTTGCAACAAGACTCATAGAATCTATTAAAAAAAGAGAAGCAGAAATTGACTATCTTAAAGAAGAACTTTAGAAGTCAAAAGTGGTAAGTCAAAGGTTCCAAAAGAATTCTTTAGATATAGACAATATCCTCTCACAACAGAGAAAAAATGGAGATACAATAGGATTGGGTTACATCAGCAAATCAAATGAAGACAAACCAGAATGCTCTCTAAATCAAGAATTCACATTGGTTAGCAAAACCATCAGTCAGCTGAAAATGGGTTTAGAGAAGATTCATGACCCCTTAAATGAGGTTCAAAAACAACTGATCTTAAGAGAAAAAGAGTGTGAAAGACTACAGAAGGAAGTGAGCAATCTGAAGTAACTCAATCAACCACAAGTAAATTAGAGAGTTGTTCTTAAGAACAACGAAGTCATAAACAAATTTCAGACCTCAAGAAGACAAGTTCAGGCCAGGTATCAAAATTATTTCTTTGGGTACTGTTTCAATTGTTACAAGTTCGGTCATAAAGCAACTGATTGTAGAATTCCCATGAGACGAAATGTTACTTATCCTAGAAAACAATTTGGAGAAAAGAATAATGCTCAATATCGTAATCCTTACTCAATTCTCCTGGAGGAAGTAGAGTGTTTGAAATGCTACAATTTTGCACACATAGTAATACAATGCAGACTGAAGTATCGACTTAATGATGATGTGGAAAAGGAAATCTGTGATATATCCCTATATGTACAAAAGGATGAAAACATATGGCTTATTGGCATTGGATGTACCAAGCATATGATTGGGAATAAAGATAAATTTCTCACTCTCAAAAAGAATCATGGAGGTGACGTATCCTTTGGTGACAATGGGGCTGCTAAAAGTTTGGGTAAAGGAACAATGTCTCTTAAAGGAAGTGCAACAGCTCAAAATTTTCTCTACGATGAAGGATTGAAGCATGACTTACTGAGCGTTGGGAAGCTATGTGATATTGATTTCAATGTTACATTTTTCACACATCATTGTGAAATAAAAAGGAATGGCTCCAAACAAATAATAGGAAGAGGGATCAGATCACCAGCGGGTGTCTACACCTTGGAAGAAATATAAGGAGAAAGATGTTATATTAGTCAAAATGACAATTTCTAGCTTTGGCACAAAATGTTAGCTCATTTAAGCTTTGACAATATTGTAAAAATCAGTCAAACAGAAGCAGTCCTAGGGATGCCTAAAGTCACAAAACCTATGAATAAATTGTGTGGATCATGCCAACATGGAAAACAAGTAAGAACCAACTTCAAAGTGAAAGTGTACCAGTCCACATCACAACCTCTTGAGTTAGTTCACGTAGATTTATGTGGGCCAGCAAGAACCAGAACTCTTCAAGATGAGTTATATTTTATGTTGTTCATTGATGAATTTTCTAGAATGACTCGGGTCACATTTTTGAAGAACAAATTTGAAGCATTTGAGAAATTTAAACTCTTCAAAGCCAAGGTAGAAAATGAAAGTGGACATAAAACTAAATGTCTTAGATCAGATAATGGAGGAGAATTCACATTAGGAGAATTTTAAAAAAATTGTGAAGAAAATGGCATCAAAAGACAGTATTGTGTTTCCCATACACCTCAACAAAATGGGATAGCTGAGAGGAAAAATAGGACTGTTCCAGAGGTTGCTAGAACAATGTTGCTTGAGGCCAATTTGACTGAGACTTTTTGGAGAGAGGTAGTAGTAGGAGTTGTCCATATTATAAACTGAGCACAACTAAGAGTCAATTGTGATAAGACTCCTTATGATTTGTGGACAGGAAGAAAATCAAACATAAACTACTTCAAAAAATTTGCAAGTAAACGTTACATAAAAATTGTTGATGACAATATAGGAAAAATTCATTCCAGGACTGATGAAGGGATATTTTTGGGATATTCAACAGATAAGAAAGCCTACAAATGTTATAATCAATGTCTAAGGAAATTAGTTGAAAGCATTGATGTTGTAATATATGAAGGACCAATACAACACCTGAATGATTCTGAACTTGATGACGACTTATCTGATGAAGATGAAACACCAAATAATACAAGGATAGAAAAGCAGTCTAACCAGATTGAAGTTAGAGAAATGTTGACTGCAGACACTCCAGAAGACACATGAAGGTTGAATTCAGACATTCCAAAATGTAAGAAACCTTCCATTAAGTCTATACAACGTGATCATCCTGAAGATCAAATTATAGGAAACATGGAAGAAGGTATCAAGCTCAGACCAACCCCTCAAAAGAGAATCTTGGCCTTGCTTTCAACTATTGAACCAAAGAACTTCAATGAAGCAGTTAATGATGAAAGCTAGAAATATGCAATGAAAGAAGAGTTGAACCAAATCAAAAAAAGTGGAACATGGGAGTTAGTGCCTAGACCTAAGGATAAAAACATTATTGACACTAAATGGGTCTACAGGAACAAGTTAGATCAAAATGGAAAAATTGTTAGAAATAAAGAAAGATTGGTTTGTAAAGGATATACTCAAATGGAAGGAATTGACTTTGATGAGACCTTTGCTTCAGTGGCTAGGATGGAACTAATCAGAATATTTTTGGCATTTGCTAGCTACAATAACTTCAAGGTATATCAAATGGATGTCAAGTCAGCATTTCTAAATGGTGAATTGAAGGAAGAAATTTATACTGAGCAACCTGAAGGTTTTGAATGTTTAGAAAAGGAATAATATGTTTGGAAGCTGAAGAAATCTCTCTACGCGCTCAAAAAAGCACCTAGGGCCTGGTATGAACGTTTGGATAAATATTTACTTCAACAAGGGTTTCAGAGAAGTAACACTAACAATAGTATTTATCTCAAGTTTAAAGAACGTAAGCTGATGATAATAGTTGTTTATGTCGATGATATGATTTTTGGAAGCAATGAGGAAGGCCTCAATCAAAATTTTTCTAAGTAAATGGCAAAAGAATTTAAGATGTCCATGATAGGTGAATTAACCTTCTTCCTTGTTCTACAAATTTCACAAGATCCCACAGGCATCTTTATATCTCAATCTAAGTACCTAAAAGAAATGCTTAAAATTTTTGGCATGATGGAATGCTCTTTTGTTTCAACACCAATGATAATGGGTTGTAAGCTAAGCAAAGAAGATGAGTCTCCTGCTGTAAATCAGAAAATGTATAGATCTTTTATTGGAAGCTTATTATACCTCACTGCATCTCAGCCAGACACCATGCTAGCAGTTGGGTTAGTGACCAGATTTCAAGCAAATCCAAAAGAGTCTCACATGATGGATGTCAAAAGAATTTTCAGATACCTTAAAGGAACGATGGAGTATGTATTGTGGTACCCAAAGGATGAATACTTTGATCTCAAAACCTTTTCTGATGTAGATTGGGAAGGAAGTCTCGATGATAGAAAAAGCACAAGTGGGAATGCGTTTTTTCTTAGAAATAGGTTGGTGGCTTGGTCAAGCAAGAAACAATATTTGATCTCATTATCAACTACTGAGGCAGAATATATATCAGCAACTAAGTGTTGCACACAACTTCTATGGATGAAGCAGATGCTGGAAGATATCAATATCAAGAACAATCAGCCACTCTCCATCTACTGTGATAATACAAGTGCTATCAATATATCGAAGAATCCTGTCATGCATGCTAAAACCAAACATATCCCAATTAAGTAGCACTTTCTAAGAGAAAAAGCACAGGATCAAAAAATCAAGTTGCAATATGTGAATACTAAAGAGCAAGTAGCTGATATATTTACCAAGCTACTACCCAAAGAGGCTTTTGAAAACCTGGGAGATAAATTGGGTGTCGTTCTTTATTCTCAACAAAAGGATTTTTTGTTACATATGCAGAAAACTGGCTGCCATATGGCAAGCCAGACTTGAGGTTCTTCAAAAACCTCTGTACACCTTGATTCTATGAAGTTGGAGGATGGACTCAAGGATAAACGATGACTTCTCCAAGCAAAGGAATAGGTCCTAGGATCGTGATTGACTGAAGGATAATCAGTTCCAGCAAAAGTTGAAGTCTACTAAGTCTGTCGTGAGACAATTTGGCATGATGTTAGAGGGAGCAGTATGCAACTCTCTTCACCACTTTTCCATTGATGTCAAAGGGGGAGAAAGTCAAAGAGAGCTCACCCTTAGGGAGAGTTGTGTGTTGACATCAATGCCAAGGGGGGATATTGTTGGAACTTTGGAGAAATGGTTTCAAACAACAAAATTGGCATTGATGTCAAATAGTAAGTGAATGTGAGATAAGGTCATGAATGTCAAACGGTGAGCTAATGAGAGTTAGTGTCTTGAATCAAAATGCCCTCCATGGCTTCACAACAATGCTTGCTAGGCATATGTAAAAGAGTATTTCAAATAAACTCTAAGTGGTGGAAAAAATGCCTGCCATGGCTTCACAAAATTCCCGCCATTGGGTAGGAAATACCCGTAGCAAATGGAGATGAATGCCCGCAGGTAGTCAAATTCCTGTAGGTGCTGATAGTCTGAACAAGAATCCCCATCGAAGTCATATGAACTCCCACAGGAAGTCAAGAAATGCCCGCCTATGTATGTAAAAGGTCTACAATATGTCTGCTGAGTGGTTTGACTATGATAAATTGGTTACAACATGGTTTAAATGCCTGCCAAAACATTCAAAGGTATAGAATCCCGCACAGGTTGAGTTAATGTGCTGGTAGAGGCAAAGTGACCACACCAAAGTGTGTAATATGCACGCTGGGTATGTCAAAGAGAAATAAGATTCAAGGTTGAAGATGCGGGCCTCATTTCCTTTGGATTCAAAAGTAAAATAAAAGTAACTTTTATTTTGGATTTCTCATTTAAGTTGGCCTGATAATTTATTTTTGAAGAGAACTTGCAAGTATAAATAAAATAATTCAAGGAAATTTTTTGGTAGATGCATTTTGATGTTATGATAAGTTGTAGCTAACAAGGTGAGGCGAGACTGTTGAAGATAGATGAGAAGATACGTGCAAATAAGGTTACAATATGTTTTATCCTTTTTGAAGTTTTTTGGATAGTTCAAGGAGTGAAATCGGGATATATGTTTGGCATCAGATAAGCACTTATACATTGAATATTGGGTTGCATCAGTTTGGTGAGTCAGAATTGAAGTGATTTTCTTTTGAATACTGAAACAAAGTGTGGTGGAGCAAGGAAAACTTCTTGGGTTGTAGCCTAACCTTGTAACCTCAGTTGAAGCTGAGAATATCAATTTTTTTGAGGTAGAAGCCTCTATCATAGCAGTTGTTGTTGGTGTACTCATCCGACGTTGTGGCACAAACTTTAAATATAATATTTATTTCCTTAGATTTGGAGATTCAACAACTATGAAAAATCTTATTTATTTATGTATCTTGTGATTATCCTAAGTTTATTATTGAAGATTGAAATTGCATAAGTCCTAAAAAAATTATTGGTACCAATACTGATTCACCCCCCCTCTCAGTATTGGCTAGGTGTTCTTCAGTTGATATCTATGGTTTTGGTGCTAATTCAAGCACGGTATATATTTATTTTGATATATCATGTAAATGTACAAATTAATATAATACCACAACTAGATATGGGACTACAAATGTTAAAGAGATGGGGGCATGATTCCATAAGGGGTAGGGTGGGGAGTTAGTCAATCTCCTGATCCAATAGGGTGTGACCAGATGTCAATGGGGAAACCCGTGAATCCTCAGCTATGTTTTTTTCCTCTGTCCTCACTCATTAAATTCTCCTAGAAGGGGGATAAGGCAGTTAATTCCTTGGGCAGAGCAAGTCTGCATCCTGGGAAGGTGCATTCTTTCTTCTGCACTAAGTAAACCCACGTGATGCATGCCATTCCATCCTTTATCCCAGGCATGAGAAGGTTTTGTTGTTCCTGATCATCGTGGTTGTTCATTATTATATCATCCGATCATTCTGGGATTGTTCATTTTTTCTCTAGAGATGAGCAACACGGTGGTTCTACTATCCTGCGTGTGGAAGTGCAGTTCCACAATGTTTTGTCTGAGTGGAATTATGGTATGAGACCTTGTCTTCTCTGTGTTACAAATTGAATCCTGTATGGCTATGTTTTCCTTGTGGATTTTTGTGTAGTGCATCCCTATTTTGGTTTGAAGACTTAGGAGTGGAGGAGGTCCAAAATTGGTTGATAATCCTAGTAAAGAGAGGGACCTCACAGACAAATCAATAGGGGTTGGTAAATCTAGCCTGCACACTCGAGACAACACTAGAGGGAAGGTATGGCCTGAAGGACTGTATAATAGAGAAATGAATACTTCCTTATGTAGGGTGGGGTGGATTCGTGGAGACCAATCCAGATCTAGTGTAGGTATCCCTAGCTTTAGGGTTGAGCTCACTAGCCCATCAATTACCTTTACATTGCCTTAGCAGCCTGATAAGCCCAACTGTTGGTTGGTTTGGTTGTGTCCTGTTGTGTTTTGGCTTGTTTCCTTAGAAGCCTAATAATCCCAACTGTTCATTGGTTTGGTTGTTTCCTATTGTGTTTTGGATTGCTACCTTGGTAGCCTATGAATCCCATTTTCTTATTGGCCTAGTTGGACATTTTGTGAAACCCAACTATTAGTTGGTTGATTGTATTCTGATGTGTGTTGGTTGTGTGTGAGTCTATTGTTCCTTAGTTTCTTATGGAAATCATGCCCATCTTGAAGGCGGTAGTGTGTTGAGAGATTAATGAACACACTGGCCTATGGTTTGGTGGAATGTTGCAGTGACACAACTACGTGTGGAACAACTTAATCATCTAGATAAGTATCTCTGTTACCCGGTTTATGCAATGTAGTTTCTTAGGAATGACTATACTGGTTGTGTAGAATGCTTATGAATATGATGAATTGATATGTTCATGTTTCATGATTGTTGGTGATCAAGTAGAGGTTTACTTATGTATGAATGTCACTGTAATTGCTTGTTTATTCCTTGTATGTTTTATGCATTTTACTTTTGTATATGCCTTGTGTTTTTGGTAATGCAATTTCCTAAGTTCATGGAGGCTAGAAGCCTGTACAAAGGTCAGAATGCACCTGACTTAGTGTTTCTGCCCATTGGAATCCACCTGCGGAAGGTGGAAGGAGGAAACCGGAAAAGGGAAAGTTGGACAAGGCATATTATGGTGTTTTCGCACTCCGGGATCCACAGCGGAAGGCGAAATGCGAGAGGTGGGAGAAGAAGTATAAATCCAAGTATAATGTAGGATTTCCAACTTCCACGATTCGCCTATGGAAGGCAAAAGGTGGAAGGTGGAAATCCAAAAAAAGGTTAAGGTAAATATTTGGTCTTTCGATTCCCGAGTTTCACACTGGAGGGTGGTGTTATCCCTAAAGTTGGACCTAGACTACGGGATCCAAGCTTAAGGAAATCTTAGTTTGAAAACAATTAAATCAAATGAAATCAAACTCACAATAAAAGCTGGTATCTGATATATTCTCACAGTACTATAGGGTATTAGGCTGATATCATATGTTTGTACGGTTTTCAGGTATGAGATCATAACATCACAGATATATACAGCTGGTATATGTCACAGAGAATTGGATACAAATATTCACAAGAAAAGCAGAGTGTATGACAGGCTGGTAAAACAGTGAGGGCTGCAAGAAAAATCATAGAGATGATATAACATAAACATACAGAACAGCATTCAATAAAAAGGATTCTATGATCCTGATAACATAAAGTGAAACTGTGACTGTGTATGAATAATAAAGATAACTGTTTCTTCAAATAAGAATTACAATAATGGATTGTGAATGACCATATATGTAAAAGAATTACCAAAGAAACAGCTTATGGAGTACAGAAATAAATCATCATTATATTTCATTCAAAGCTAGAACCTGCTGAAGCTGCATTTTCAAAGCTTCAAATGGTTCTTCTGTGCAACTTATGCAAACCAGATAGATTGGACCCTTCATTATAAAAGCAATCTGATGGTTACCTGCTTGTACCAATCTTACATTGTCCCCACTGTTCTCCACATAAGATATGATGGCTTGCAAGGTCAGTGCTTCCTCCAATTAGACCAGGTATAAACATAAAATATGAAACAAATCAAAATTTAAAAAAAATAAATAAATAAATAAAACCCAATCAAAATCAAAAAATTTAAAAATAAACACTAGGAACAATCCTAGAGATAACAGGTGGAAAGGCGGAATGCGGAAGGCAGAAATGACGATAGAGGTTTCATCATTTGATAGTTTTTCGACTTCTGAGTTTCGAAGTGTGGAAGGAAAAAGGAGGAACGGTGGTTGAAAGACTCCGTCGAGGGTTATGTTACTAATTTCCGAGTTTTGAAGTGCGGAAGGTGGAAAGCGAAAGTGTGGAAGGGGGAAGGCGAAAAGGCCATTGAATGTTCGAGGAACACATTTGAGTTTCCGATTTTCGAGTTCTGAGGTGCGGAAGGTGGAAAGAGGAAGGGAGGAATGTGGAAGGGCCATTGAAGTGTTCTGTCCCACTTGGAATTTTTTATTTTCGAGTTTCGAAGTGCAGAATGCGAAAAGCGGAAGTGTGAAAGGTGGAAGGAGGAAAGGCCGTTGAATGTTCCATCACACATTTGAGTTTTTTATTTCCAAGTTCCGAAGTGTGGAAGGTGGAGAGCGAAAGTGCGGGAGGTGAAAGACTGAAGAGATATTAAGTATCATCCGTTGAGCTTTATATTTCCAATTTCTGATTTCCAAGGTCGAAAGGGAGGAAGTGCGAAGAGCAGATTGTGGAAAGACATGTTCAGTGTGGAAGAAGTCATTCTAGTTATAGAAGGGATCTGTCCAGGGAGGAACGACTGTTACAGTGATGTGCAGGGGTTCCTAAGCCTGGAAATGAAGGTGGAAGTGTGAGTTAACATCCATGCCCAGTGTTTGAAAAGAGAACAAGGGTTCTTGATGCAAATTTTTTTAATAAACCACATTATGGGGTATTTGGACGTTACATTGTGGTATCAGAGCTACAGGTTGCAACATTGGGTCTAGATGGGCCAGAAAGAGATAAGAGTACCCTCTGATACCAACATTGTAGTACACTACATTATGGTATCAAAGCTGCATGTTGCATCATTGGGCCTTGATGGGCCAAGTGAATAGTTTCCAAAGCTATTGGTTTCAACATACTGCTAGCTACATAACAAAGAAAATTGTCGTGAGCAGTGGGTAAGTGATTTGAGATTCTGAGATTAGCTAACAAATGATGCCGTCAACACATTTTTCAAAGTCATAGTGTTGTTTGGAAAAGTGGGTTTTTGGCTCAACCATGAGAACCTACGGCATGAATGATTCACAAGATCCCTTTGTGGCACGAGGGAGATGCTATGGGGGGGAATGTTTGTGTTGGGAATGCTGAGACAGAGTCTAATGGGAGAAGATTCCAAGAGACTCTGCCATATTTTGCAACCACCATGAGAAGCCTAAGGGTGGAGATGCCAAGTTACCAGGAAGATAATGAATTATTGGTTAAGGCACAGGAATAGAGAATCATCTGAATGCATCCATGTTGCAGATTTTGACAGACATCTAGAGGCAGATGAACTCAAAGCATCAAACAGTAAATACGAAAGGAAGTAGGAGTGACACTAGAAGAAGAAAGAGGTATTCTAGTGGATCGTCTGAATCAGAAGGACCCACTGGGAATTCAAGTTCTTCTTCTCTCAGGAACAGAAAAAAGAGGCGTTACCAGAGTCGTTCACGTGATGAATTCAGAAAGGCAAGGCCGCCTACCTTTAATGGTGATATAAAGAATGGTCAAGAAGATGAAGCTTGGCTTCTTGGGATGAGAAAATATTTCCAATTCCAAGATTTCTCTGGAAATATGAAGGATAGGGTAGCCATATTCAATTTTTCTAGAAGATCATCCATATGGTGGGAGCACTTTGGGCAAGTGAAGAATCAGTGAAAGGAAGATTGTGTGGAAACAGTTCCAGAATATTTTTAGGAAGAAGTACCTCTTTGATAGGTACTATGATGGTAATATTAAATAATTCCATGAGCCGAGATTGGGGCAGAATACCATGGAAGAGTATGCCAATAAGTTCTTGGAACTATTGCGGTATGTCAGGTATATCAGGGATGATAAAGTAAAAATCCAACATTTTCTGAGTGGGTTGCCTCAGTCTTACAAAGATAGAATTGAATTTGATGAACCCAGAACTTTAGAAGAAGCTATAAGAAAGGCTAAGTATTGTTATGACTAGAATAAAGGAAATCCTGATTACCATAAGACATGGAAGGAGAAGAAGAATGAAAATTCTAATTAGAGGAAGAAAGGTTTTAAACCTTGTAACTTCAAGAATCAGTAGAAGCAACCATCACAAGTTGTGAACCAACTAGCTAAAGTTATGGGGAAAATCCATGAAATCCAAAAGAAAACAGAGAACCTCTCTCTAACACTCCAGTTTTGACCCCATTTGCATTAAATATACATGATACATATATTGTAAATAATCATGGTGCAGAGCTAAAGGCAAAGGCCCCACCATGGATTTGGTTATGTTATGTTTCGGATAGAATTTGTCACCGATGGTATATCGAGACATGCGGCATACATATTAAATTGTGGCATCATGTAAGTATGCATTTTTAATTAAATAACCCAACTAGCTATGTTCTCTGCAACCAAATTGAGAAGGGGCATTATTCTCAAGGATAAGGAGGGGGGAGTGCTGAATCTTGAGCCATGGGGAAAAAAAGCCATGTGTCACCACTCTTTTTCTCACCTTCCCTTATCTCATCCAACCACCACCTTAGTTATTCTGTTGTTAGTTGGGGCAGTTGTTGGCTGGAAGGAAAACCACTACTACACCCACGCCTGCTCTCTCTCCACGACATGCCTTTTGGGCTGCGGATGGTCTGTCCACTATCCTGATCGTGAGTCTGTTCATTTTCCCTCATGCTAACCGGAGTTAAAAGGGGGCCGCAATTCATTGATTGGGGTTCATTCTCCTTTGCCTCACAGATTGCTGTCTTGCAGGTTGGTTCTTCCTTCTCTCATGAAGTTGTTAGTTTGCAGTGGTGTTCATCCTCATGTTCATGTAGAGAATCTGTGTCCTTCCACTATTGTCAGACTGTGTAATGTTCTATTTTTCCATCATTGAATCGTGGCTATGATTTTCATCTACAGTTCTGTGGGTTGCGTCGTTTTCCCTCACATTTAGATTGGGAGCCTGTTCCTTTCCCATTTCGGTCGGTGTAAGTTCTCCAGCGATTGCATTGGGGATTGTGTGTTGTGGGTTCATGGATGTTGGTGGGCCGTTGTTTGCCATGATTGTTGGACTATGTTTTTCCCATGTGATGTTGTAGGTTGCCGTGGAATCGTTTTGGCCACTATAGGGCCAAGAATGATTCAGGGATTTGTTTTCCCCTATTAAATATTGAATAGTTGTTTTGTTGCATGCATGCAGTGGCATTGTCCTCGGACTACATTGGAGTGGTGAATGAGGGCATGATGTGCTTGATAAACCTGGTGGTTTGGGAACCACACAAACATAGCTAGTGGGATAACTTTCTTCTCCACAGCCCCTGAATAGCAATAGAAGGGAGATCAGGGTCTAAGGGACTGCGTTGGAGAGAAAGGATTGATTTCCTTATGTTGGGTGTGTGTGGGTGTCCTAGAAGCCAGGTTGGTTCTGGTGTAGGTTTCCTTAGCTATTCAATGAGCTCACCAACTTAGCATTTATCCTTTCCTAGCTCCTGGCTTGGCTGATCTGTTGTTCGCCTAATAAACCCAACTGTGTTGGCTTGGCTGAACTGTGTATCCTTGTGGTGTTGTTATCCTTGGCTATGTGTAAGCCTGTTAGTTCCTTATTCCTTGGGGAATCATGCCCGGTTCGGGGGTGGCAACGTTACTGAGAGATTGAGGAGCACGCAGGCCTATGGTTGGGTGGAATGTTGCAACGATGTAGCTGGTTGTGGGACAAGTCCTTATTAAGATAAGTATTCTTGCCTGACTTGTGTCTACAATCGTATTTACCATTAATGAATGATAATGTACATAATGAATGCCGAATTGTATATGAATGCATGTTGTTTTGCTTCCGCTATGTATATGAATGATTAGTGCATCGTAGTATGTTTTATGTTTTGGGTAATCTTGTTACAACATTATATGTATGTATTTTCATGTTCATGGGGCTATATGCCCACATGATTGATGTATGGTAGCATCCTCTTCGTCGATCGGAGGGTCGGGGACGTTACACTCTCCAATGCTGGAGATTTGGAAAACCCCACATGCACAGGAATTTCCCTCATGAGGAGTGGTATGTAAGGCCAACTTACAACATTCAATAAGCAGAAACTATGGATCAAGTAGCAAGGACGGTCCCTAAGAATTATGCAGTACTGGAGGACTGCCAAGAAGATTATCAGTCAACGGTGGTTGAGGTTGCAGGTAAGATTGTTGAGAAACCTGTTTCTATTTTGATTGACCCTGATTCTACTCACAGTTATATTACTCCTAGATTAGTTGAGATTCGTGCTTTTAAGAAGTTAAAGCATAGCAAGTCATGGTTATTCCAACTAGCCACTAGAACCAAGAAAAAGGTTAGTGAAGTGGTAGAGAAATGTCCATTGGTTATGAATGGATTGGTCACTTGTGCAGATATGAATGTTCTACCACTTGGTTCCTATGATATTCTCATTGGAATGGATTGGTTGGAAGCACACAGAGTAAATCTTGATTGTTACAACAAGACTTTTGAGTGCTTGGATGAAGAAGGCAACTTAAGGGTTGTCAGAGGCATTCCAAAGGTGATTTCTATTAGGAAGATTTCATCCAAGCAGCTGAAGAAGTTCTATAGGAAAGGCTACAGAGTGTATGCATCTCATGTGTTGGAGGCAACAGACAATGAAACTCCTAGGTTAGAGGACTTTCATGCGTTGCAGGAATTCAGGGATGTTTTTCCTGATGAAATTCTAGGGCTTCCTCCAAAGAGGGATATTGATTTCACAATTGAACTTGTGCCAGGAGCAGCACCAGTTGTTAGATTTTTATCATTTAAGCAATATGATATTAGGATCTTTATCTAAGAGAATAACATGCACAACAATCAATCACGAGAGACAATAGACACAAATATTTTCCTCGGGGAAACCATAAAGGAGAAAACCTTGCAACCTCCTCAGAGATAGAATGAGCACCAATGGAAATAGTAAAACCCAAAGACAAAAAAATGATCTCCAATAGCGGTTCTCTCTCTCACTTGATCAAGCTCCTCCTCTCTCATTTATGCGCTATAGCTGGGTGAGTGTGTGTGACAAATAGAGAGGCTCACTCTCTATTTATACTAGTTTCTAACTTGACAATTACTTACCAGGGTTGACTTCTCTAGAAGAGTCTAATAACCCTAGTTCGCATAACTGTGGGGACTTTTCCCCCTAATCAACAAGGAGGGTTAATCTCTATGAATTTACATGACTATTACATTAATGATTCTCCCGATAGGAACATCGAGGACCAATGAAATACAATATACAAGTGAATACATTCTGAAGTTACAAATACATCAACACTCCCTCTTAACCAGAAAGGCATTCTCTTGACACAATTCATTAGCACAAGTCTTCGTCACTGGATCATCATCAAGGATGGATCATCACTGGATCATCATCATCACTAGATCATCATCATTATCACTGCTCCAACTGTCTTGATCAAATGGTGCTATCTCTCAATTCTACTCATCACAGGAAGTTCTACATAGACAACCCTTTTTCATGTTGGTTGCATGCCTAGCCTCCATGTAGGTCTTCATCTTCTTCAAAACTTATATCTGACCATGGGAGGAACACATCCAACATCCATGTCAGAAATAACCACCCAACACTTATATCAGACCATGGGAGGAGCACATCCAGCATCCATGTTAGAAAGGCACGCCCAACACTTAAATCTGACCATGGGAGGAACACATCCAACATCCATGTCAGAAAGTCCAAGCACTCACATCTGACCATGGGAGGCCTAGCCTGTCACCATGTCAGAAAGGATCAACACTCACATCTGGCCATGGGATGCCCATCTTTCCACCATGTCAAAAAGGATCAGCACTTACATCCTACCATGGTAGGCCAGGCCTGCCACCATGTTGGAAAGGCTCAACACTTACATCTTACCATGGGAGGCTCATCTTGCCGCCATGTCGGAAAGGCTCAGCACTTACATCCAACCATAAGAGGCCTGACCTGCCTTCATGTTGGAAAGGATCTGCACTTACATCTGACCATGGGAGGAACCAATCCTACCACCATGTCAGAAGGGCTCTGCACTTACATCTGACCATGGGAGGAACCATCCTACCACCATGTCAGAAAGGAACAACACTTAGATCTGACCATGGGAGGAACCAATCCTACCACCATGTCAGAAGGGCTCAACACTTACATCCAACCATGGGAGGCCTAGCCTACCACCATGTCAGAAGGGCTCACAGACTCATCACTTCCCCTTGGAGGGAAATTCGATCTGGAGAACACCAAGCTTCTCTTTGAAGTACTTAAAATTCACTCTATCCATTTCTAGTATAGAATCACATCAGGGCTGATTATGTCCGAGGATAACCTATGAGCTTCGCCAGGACTGATTACATCCGAGGACAACCTATAGGTTCATTTACGTCTAATCAACCTATGAGCTTCCTTGGGATTTTATGCTCAGACAACCTATCTCACCGGCTATGATAGAACTCCCTCTTTCGAGAGATATCGATCTAGATCACAAAATGGAGCTTCATTGCTCCTCTCTCCCAAGTAGCCAAGCAAGTGGAAACATATTTTTCCTCCCTTGTACTTAGTTCCATGCAGGACTCCTTCCTACTAAACCAAGAGATCACACCTGATCCCTTACTGAAGCAACACCCCGAAGTTCTCTTCCTATCAATGGCACTACCCAATCCGAATCCAAATATCCCTCCAGGTTAATCTTCTAATTCACTCCATACTTGAGCCCATAGTCAACTATACCCTTCAAGTACCTCACTGCATGCTTTGCAACCATCAGGTGAACATGTCTCGAATCCGTGAGGAAATGGCTTAATGTGTTTACACCAAAGAAAATATATGGTCTTGTATTCACTAGGTACATCAAGGACCCAATCATCTAATGATACATCATGGCATCAACCGACTCTGATGAAGCATCACTCAATAGCTTCAAGTTTGATGCCATAGGTGTGGCCATGGCCTTGCAGTCCATCATCTCGAACCTCTTCAGGATCTCCACTGCATACTTCCCTTGTCCAATGGATATTCCATCCGCATTCTGCCACACCTCCATGCCTATAAAATAGTGCATCATACCTAAGTCCTTCATCTCGAACTCGGCAGCAAGTCTCCTTCTTGCAACTTTAAGGAGTTCCTTTTTTTTTCTTAGGAGCAGTTCATGGACATATAACAGGAGCGTCATTGGTATTTCTCCTTCAACCTTGAAGTAAAGGTTGGAATCCTCTTTACTCTCAGTAAATCCTAGAGCCATCAGTAAGTTTTCCATCCTTTCGTACCATGTCAAACATCAGGATATTCTGCAGTCACTCCCTCTAAAGTGGAGCATCATTATCCCTCTTCCTTTTGTACTCTATGTATTGAAGCATTCTGTACTGGAGTGACAAGTAGCTTCCTCTGCTACTAATATTCTATGTATCCATCTAGGGCCACTAGATACCAAGATCCTCTATCTTAAAAACATTCTTCTCGCACCCATATGTGAGTGAGCTTGTCATCCTCTATAAGCTTTCATCTTCAACCTTGTAGCGAAGGTTAAGATCTTCATCACTCTAGGTGATCTTCAAGCTCCTCATTTATGTGTTATCCCATGGGTTCCTTCTGAGCTCGTACAAGACCTTATTTAATTTGCACACATGAGTCTGCCCGTCATGTGTCTCAACTCCCAGTGGCTGCAAATGGCTCTTCATAGTCTATGCCTTCTTTTTGTGAGAAGCCTCGTACTACGAATATTGCCTTGTATCCCATGATTTTTCCATCTACTGCATGTTGGAACTTGCAGATACCACATCCTAGATATCATTCTTCTTGAACTAGTACTCTCCTTCCCTTTCTTCTTGGATACTTCTTCATAGCTGGAAGGCTCTGCATCAATGATGTCGCTCAATAGTGTCACATAACTAGAGTGTGTATAAGGCCTCTTGAAGTCTCATCATACTATTCTTCATTTTGGATTATTTCTTGAACTGTCATCACTTGTTCTTTGGAACAAGTCTTATCCTTATTTTCTTGTAGATTATTGTACATGATATTTCCTACAAGTCAAATGCATTAGTTGTATGGTTAAAAACATTTCATAAAGCATATTCATAATGGCAAATTCTTATGCATAAATATATAAGCATGCAACTATTTTATCCAATACATCATTCATTCATATCTCACAGAAATTTTCTATATGCCTTCCATCTCTACCAAGACATCATTGAGATTGTGTACTAATCCAATATGTCAGCAAAGAGGTTTCATTCAAAATAAGTAGAAATGGAGAGTTGTATAGCACCATGGTCTACTTACCCATCACATGCATATTAGTAGTATACTATGATTAATGAAAACATTCTACAACTAAACAATGTCATATAACCAACTAGATATATAGGAAAAGACAATTCAAATACTTATCTTTATTTGTTTCGTGGGTAGACTCCTTATTGAGCCTTCATCTTCATCATCTTCTTCATTCATAACAACATCATTTCTTATCCAAATGATAAGATGGATAAGAGGTTCTTAAAGAATTGAGTTATTCATATTCCTCATAGCTTGAGGGATCTTCTTTGAATCATGAGTGCTTGTTCTTCAGTTGCTTCCATATTCTCTTCTCTTGTTATGAGTCAAGCTTCTTCTTATGTGCACACTTCCCAGAGTCTGCTAAAGGTAATCACTTCCTTCTTGCACACATTCCTTGAATGAATGAGTCCCATAATCATGGGAGGCCATAAAAATATCTTATTCTTCTTTGATTGTTTCATCATAGCATCAAACACTTCCTTTTGGTGTCTTTAGGGATGACACATGAGGGATGAGATCATCTTTAATAGAATCTGGAATGATTCTCTTGGCTCTAGCCTTAGCCTCATCTCCCTCTGTCTCCTAGACCTTTCTTACTGAAATACTGATCCAAGTCAATTTCTTCAAGGATCATGGAGTTCTGATACTTCTTTAGATTTATATTCTTTCCTTCAAATAGCTTGGTCAAGGAATCAAACATCTATTTAGGTGTCTTTAGGGAAGACACTTGTTTTGATAGAATCAACAATAATCCTCTTGTCCTTGACCAAGTTCTTCTTGTGTAAGGCCTTAGCCTGATCTCCCTCTGGAACTGGAACCTCTCCAATTATGTAGGTATCCAATTCATTTTCTTCAAGAACCAGTGAAATCCTATACTTCCACGCTCGTAATTTTTCAGCTTCAACAATATTTTCATCAAGTTGGTGTGATAGGGAATTTTGAAATGAGAACCTCAAATGTAAATAGGAAAAGATTAGATCTTACTGATTTGAGGTGTCCGTCCTGGTTCTGGATCTGGATGATCTAGGGTTTGTCAGAGAAACCCTAATTTTAAAACTTGGAATATTTCAGATATGATTGGATATAAATATGTGCCTCCTGAAGGTGAGCTTTGCATCATACTGATTTCCCCAAAACTGTGGTCAGAACTACAAAATATTTGATGCACTAGTTTTCTTCAATTTCTTTTGCATAATTTCCTGAAATTGTTTCTACAATATATCTAAAAATACTGATCCTATGGGTCTGAAACTTTGCACTAAGGTATCCTCGTATGTTCTATTTCTAACACCATAGGTTTTAGTAGAATTGGTTTCACAAATTGGGACTTATGAGAGTTTTCCCAGGGTGACTTATTTCAGGACTGTTCAACCTAGTGAACTTGTACGGACTGCCACATGCCACTGTTTCACCTTTTGGGTATGAAACTTTTACTATAGCAATTAAATTTTGTACCCTATATGGAAAATCTTGATAAATTTAATTTGGACCTTCATATCCCAAGATATAGCAATTTTACCTAGGTGTCATGTTTAGGGATGAATCCAGGGAGAGGTTGGAACCCTGATTTGGAGGAATCATATCTCCCAGAATATAGTGAATATGAGGTTGAAACTTTTACACAGGGTGCATCAGGAATTTATCTTCGGCATGTAAAAGTCTTGGCTCCTTATTCTTCTCAAATATCGATATATAGCGAATGTACCAAAACTACTGGTTTTAGTATTTAAGGGTTTTCTGGTTCGGGGTCAAATTAGGGTTTGACTTCCCCAGAGTTTTATCCAACCAAAAATTTTGATCTTGGTCTCTAAATTTCGATTTTGAGGAGGAGAGAAATCCTATGCTACTCAAAAATTCATCTTCTGTGAAAATCCCTAATTTCCCACACCAGTGACTGAAAATACATGGAATGAAATTCTGCTTCGACAAAAAGATGCGCCCTTCAATGGAAAGTTAGCCTATCCTCGTTTTGTTGATGATATGTGGAGAGAGAACCAAAAATTAAAAAGCCCTAGCTTCTCAAGCGGCACAGTGTAATATTCTCAGGTTAGCTCTGATACCATGTTAGATTTTTATCATTTAAGCAATATGATCTTAGGATCTTTATCTAAGAGAATAACATGCACAACAATCAATCACAAGAGATAATAGACACAAATATTTTCCTCAGGGAAACCATAAAGGAGAAAACCCCGCAACCTCCTCAAAGATAGAATGAGCACCAATGGCAGCAGTAAAACCCAAAGATAGAAATATGGGCTCCAATAGTTGTTCTCTCTCTCACTTGAGCGAGCTCCTCCTGTCTCACCCATGTGCTATAGTTGGGTGAGTGTGTGTGACAAATAGAGAGGCTCACTCTCTATTTATACTAGTTTTCGACTTGATAATTACTTACCAGGGCCGACTTCTCTAGGAGATTCTAATAACCCTAGTGCCCCACAACTGTGGGGACTTTTCCCCCTGATCAACAAGGAGGGTTAACCTATATGACTTTACATGACTTGATTACATTAATGATTCTCCCGATAGGAACATCGGGGACCAATGAAATACAATATATGAAATATACAAGTGAATACATTCCAAAGTTACAAATACATCAACACGAGTGTACAAGACACCCTACAAGATGAATACACCATAAATGTTAGAGCTAAATATGTAGCTACAAGAGTTGTTGGAAAAGAAGTATATTAGACCAAGTGTGTCCCCTGGGGGAGCACCTGTGTTTTTTGTGAAAAATAAAGATGGTACACTTGGGTTGTGTATTGATTACAGGCAACTGAACAAGGTCACTATGAATAATAAATACCCTTTCCCTAGGATTGATGACCTCTTTGATCAAATGAGAGGAGAAAAGGTATTTTCCAAGATTGAATTAAGGTCTAATTACCATCAGGTAAGAATCAAGGATGAATACATTCATAAGACAACCTTCATAATGAGGTATGGATATTATGAGTTTGTAGTGGTACCATTTGGTCTCACAAATGCACCAGCTACATTTATGTGCCTTATGAATAGTGTTTTCAGTAGGTATCTAGACCAGTTTGTTCTTGTTTCCTTGATGACTTTCTCATTTATTCTAAGAATGAGGAAGAGCACAAAGAACATCTAAGATTGACATCGTAATTGCTCAGGGAGCATAAGTTGTATGCAAAGTTGAGCAAATGTGAATTTTACAAAGATAGGATTCATTATTTGGGTCACATCATCTCAGATGAGGGCATATCTGTAGAACCTAAGAAGATTGAGGCCATTATGAATTGGCCTACCCCAAGACATGTGACAGATGTAAGATCTTTTATGGGACTTGCAGGATACTATAGGAGATTCATTAAAGGATTATCCAAGGTGGAAGATCCAATCACTTCCTTGCAAAGGAAGGGAATAAAGTTTGAATGGACACCAAGGTGTGAGAAAATCTTCCAAAAGTTCAAGAATCTTCTCACAAGTGCACTAGTTATGAAAATTGCAGACCCAGAGAAATACTTTGTGGTGTGTACTGATTCATGCGGTTAAGGAATTGGAGGATTTGTTATGCAAGACAACCACGTGGTATGTTATGAGTCAAGAAATTTGAAGGATCATGAGAAGAACTATGCCACTCATGATTTAGAACTTGCATCCATAGTACATGCTCTCGAGATGTGGAGACATTACTTAATGGGCAGAAAATATGAGTTAAGAAGAGACCACTGTGGTCTGAAGTATTTGTTTGATCAACCAACCCTAAATTCTAGGAAAGATAGATGGCTGGAGTTTTTATGTGAGTTTTATTTTGAAATAAAACACATATATGGAAAAGAAAACAAAGTGGTTGATGCACTCAGCAGGAAGGTGCATGAAATGCACTTGGATTCTCTTAGAATTTTCCAATCAAATTTGAGACAACAGATTGTTAATCATGTTGCTGAAGATGATATGTGCAGGTAAAAGATAAATTGCAGCAACAAAGTATTGAGAAGAGGTATGAGGGATATAAATTGGAAGAAGATGGAATTCTGATTTATAAAAACATAATTTGTATTCCAAATGTAGCAGATTTGAAGAGAAGTGTTATGGGTGAAATCCATCAGAATCCATATTATGGTCACCCAGGATACCAGAAGACAATTGCTACAGTCAAGAAGCAATATTTTTGGCCAGGAATGAAGAAGGACATTGTTGAGTATATTTCAAAGTGCATGAAATGTCAGCAGGTGAAAGTTGAACATCAACACCCAACAAGTTTGTTGCATCCTTTGCCAGTTCCAGAATGGAAATGGGAAGTTATTTCCATGGATTTTATTACAGGACTGCCAATGAATTGGAGGCAACATGATTCCATCATGGTTGTGGTTGATAAGTTGACAAAGGAAACACATTTTATACCAGTCAATTCCACTTGTAAAACCGATGCTATTGCAAAGATATTCATGAAGGATATTTTCAAATTGCATGGGTTTCCTAAGGCAATAGTCTCTAACAAAGATACTAAGTTCACTTCCAATTTTTGGAAGGGATTGTTTGCATATTTGGGCACAAAGTTGAACTTCAACACTGCCTACCATCCTCACACTGATGGATAGACAGAGAGAGTCAATCAAGTCCTTGAGGACATGCTTCATATGGATATGATGGAAAAACTATCCAAGTGGGAGGATTATTTACACTTGGTAGAGTTTGCTTATAATAATGGACAACAAGCATCCTTGGGGATGAGTCCTTATGAAGCATTGTATGGAAGAAGGTGTAGAACACTTGTGACATGGGATAATCCAATAAACAGGATTATTCTTGGTCCATAATTGCTCAAGGAGATGGAACAAGAGGTTGCGAAGATCAGGAAGAATTTGAAATCACCCCAAGACAGACAGAAAAGCTATGCAGATAAGCATAGGGTGGACATATAATTTAGTGTCTGGGATCATGTTTACCTCATAGTGAGGGCGAGAAAGAGTTCCTTGAAGCTTGGAAGTTGTTCCAAGCTATCTCCTAAATACTATGGGTCATTTGAAGTGCTTGAAATAATAGGGCTAGTTGCATATAGACTTGCATTGCTTGCTAGCACTAGGGCTCAGAATGTTTTTCATGTTTCTTTGCTTAAGAAATATGTACATGATCCTAAGAATGTGATTGATTGGGATGTGATTCAGGTGAAACCCGAGGGAGAGTTCCAAACCCAGCCATTGCGTATCCTCGATAGGAAGGTCATAGTGCTTCAGAATCGAGCCGTTGGACAAGTAAAAGTGCAATGGGAGCACTACAGTCTTGAAGAGGCTACATGGGAGCTGGAGGATGCCATGCGATTGGCGCGTCCATTTTTGTTTAATTTTATGGAGCACTAAGGGAGGTGCCAGTGTAGCATTTTGTTTATGATGGTAAAGCACTAAGGACAGTGTTGTTGTAAGGGGGAGGGGATTGTAATACCCCAGTTTTGATCCCTTAATATTTAATTGTACATGATGTAAATATTTTATGAAAATCATGGCAAGGAGCTCAAGGCCAAGGCCCTGCCATTGATTAATGGTTGTTGACAGATGATCAAGGTTGATACCTATGGTTTTGAATCTAATTCAAGCACAACATATATATTGATATATCATGTAAATGTACAAATTAATATAATACCACATCTAACTATGGGACTGCAAACGTTAAATACATGGGGGCATAATTCCATAAGGGATAGGGTGGGGAGTTATTCAAACTCTAGAGCTAATAGGGTGTGACCAGATGTCAATGGGGAAACCCATGAATCCTCATCTACCTTTTTGTCCTCTGTCCTCAATCATTAAATTCTTCTAGAAGGTGGATACGATAGTTAAGGCCTTGGGTAGAGCAAGGCATGGTAGTATGATGGATTGACTGAGCAAGCCTATAATTCAGCAGCCTAGGAAGCCACATTATTGCTTCTGCAGCAAGTAAACCCATGTGATATGTGCCAGTCTATCCTTTCTCCTAGGCATGAGAAGGTTTTGTTGTTCCTGAGCATCATGGTTTTTCATTATGCTATCATTCGATCATTCCAGGATCGTTCGTTTTTTCTCTGGAGACGAGCAGCATGGTGGTTTGACTATCCTGCATGTGGAAGTGTAGTTCTGTAGCTTTTTGTCTAAATGACACTGTGGTATGAGACCCTGTCTTCTCTGTGTTACAGAGTGAAGCCTATATGGATGTGTTTTCCTTGTAGATTGATGTGTTGTGCATCCCTTTTTTGGTTTGAAGACTTAGGAGTGCAGGAGGGTTAGAATTGGCTGATAAGCATAGTAAAGAGAGGAACCTCATAGACATATCAAGAGGGGTTGGTAAATCCAGCCTACACACCCGAGAGAACATTAGAGGGGAGGTATCGCCAGAAGGATTATATAATAGAGAAAGGAATACTTCCTTGTGTAGAGTGGGGTGGAGTCATGGAGACCAATATATATCTAGTGTAGGTATCATTAGATCTGGGGTTGAGCTCACTAGCCCAACAATTCTACCTTTCCATTGCCTTAGTAGACTAATAAGTCCAACTATTATTTGGTTTGGTTATTTCCTATTTTGTTTTGGCTTATTGACTTAGCAGCCTGATAAGCCCAACTGTTGGTTGGTTTGGTTGTGTCTCGTTGTGTTTTGGATTGCTGCCTTAGTAGCCTGTGAATCCCATTTTCTTATTGGCCTGGCTGGATAGAATGTGAAACCCAACTGTTAGTTGGTTGACTATGTTATGATATGTGTTAGTTGTGTGTGAGCCTGTTGTTCCCTAGTTCCTTGTGGAAATCATGCCCAGCTCGGGGGTCACAGTGTGTTTAGATATTAATGAACACTTAGGCCTATGGTTGGGTGGAACGTTGCAGTGACATAGCTAGTTGTAGAACAACTTAATCATCAAGATAAGTATCTATGTTACCTGGTTTATGAAATGTAGTTGCTTAGGAATGACTATAGTGGTTGTGTAGAATGCTTATGAATATGACGAATCACTATGTTCATGTTGAATGCTTGTTGATTATCACGTAGAGGTTTAATTGTATATGAATGTCACTATAATTGCTTGTTTATGCCTTGTATGTTTTATGCATTTTACTTCTGTATATGCCTTTTGTTTTTGGTATTGTAATTGCCTAAGTTCATGGAGTCTAGAATCATGTACAGAGGTTAGAATGCACCTGACTTAGTGTTTATGCCCCTTGGAATCCACCTGGGGAAGGCGGAAACCGAAAAAGGGAAAGTTGGACAAGGCAGATTATGGTGTTTCCACACCCTAGGATCCATAGCGAAAGGCATAATGCAGGAGGCGGGAGAAAGAAGTCTAAATACAAGCAGAATGTGGGATTTCCAACTTCTGGGATCCGCCTGCGGAAGGTGGAAGGTGGAAATCCAGAAAAAGGTTAAGGTAAATATTTGGTCTTCTAATTCCCGAGTTCCACACTGGAGGGAGGGAAGGTGGAAACGGGGATAGAGGTTCCGTCATTTGATATTTTTCTAACTTCCAAGTTTCGAAGTGCGGAAGGAGGAATGATGGTTGAAAGACTCCATCAAGAGTTATGTTACCGATTTTTGAGTTTCAAAGTGCGGAAGGTGGAAAGTGGAAGTGCGGAAGGAAGAAAGGTTGTTGAATGTTCTGTCGCACATTTGATTTTCTGATTTCTGAGTTCTAACATGTGGAAGGTGGAAAGAGGAAGGGAAAAATGTGGAATGGTCATTGAAGTGTTTCGTCGCACTTAGAATTTACGATTTCCGAGTTCCAAAGTGTGGAAGGTGAAAGGTGGAAAGGTGTTGAATGTTCCGCCACACATTTGAGTTTTCGATTTTTGAGTTCCAAAGTGCAGAAGTTGGAGAGCGGAAGTGCGGGAGGCAGAAGGTAGAAGAGAGATTAAGTATCGTCCGTAGAAATTTATATTTCTAATTTCTGAGGTCGAAAGGGTGGAAGTGAGGAATGCAAACTGCGGAAAGATAGGTCCAGTGCAGAAGAAGTCATTCTGACCGCAGAAGGGATCTGTCCAGGGAGGAACGACTATTACAGTGATGTGCAGGGGTTCCTAAGCCTGGAAATGAAGGTGCAAGTGTGAGTTAACGTCCATGCCCAGTGTTTGAAAAGAGAACAAGGGTTATTGAGGCAAATTTTATTAATAAACCGCATTATGAGGTATGGGGACGTTATAGTGTTGAGCATGGTATTTGTGGGGGAACCATGTTGAGTGCAAAGACCATGATGGGTGAAGAGTTGCATGTATATTCAACCTTGGTGTGTAGGAACAATATGAATATAATTATTATCATAACTTGTGTATTGAAGTAACCCCCCTTGCATCATGAGGAGCAAAAAATATTCAAAGGATTTTAGGCCCACAAGATCTGTCAACTCAAAGATAAATTAATCAATAAAAGGGATGAAGGTCGATATTGACACCAAAATACCATTTTCAATACAAGAAATATGATACACTCTTAATGTGAAAAGACAAAGTGGAAGACTTTAAAAATGGAAGTAAAGGAATGAATAGTCCAAGTTCATTTTCACGGTCACACCAATCATATAATAATGCAACTTTGTTTAATGGAATTATACACAAAATAAAAATAAATGTACCAAAATTTGATGACAATGATGATAGAGAAGGAACAAGATGGATTTATAAAATTGAACATTTTTTTAGATATACCAAATTTATGACGATGATGATAACATTAATATTGTTTCAGTGTACTTGCAAAGTGTGGCTTATGGTTGGCTCTTATAGTGGAACTTTAAATCTCAAGGATTGGCTAGAAAGTAGGAAACCTTTAGAAAGAAATTTTTCAAACGATTTCAAGATATAGAGGACAGAATCTACACCAAGCTTGCTCGACTATAAAAATATAAAAATGGAAAAAAATAATTATTGAGTTGCATGTGCTAGCCACCCATGTCTATGATATATCTGATAAACAACTTCTGCACATTGCCATAATGGGATTGAAAGAAAATATAATGAATAAACTGAAAGTACTGAATGTCAAGGGAATTTATCAAGTGCGTCAAAATTATAATATTATTTAATCGAAACACACTTCCTATCGACAACCTCCTTATATTCCCCCTCGCCAAAGGACATCGCTATCAAGTAGAAGGGTCAGAGTAAATGTTTCAAATGTAATGCTCCAAATTACAATCAAGGGAAAAATGTAAAGATAAAAATTTCTACCTATCTAAAAAAATTATAGTGACACCAATAAAGACGCAGTAGTTGTGGATATCTCTTCTTCAAAAGAAGAAAACATAGAAGAATCAAGCAACCAAAAGGCCTCTCCAACACTCTCTATCAGCATGATTAAAGGCATCTTGCAACCCCAAACTCTTAAAGGTTTTTTATACATAGAAAAAACAAAAGTAATTGTGCTTATAGAAAGTAAGAATTCACATAATTTAATAGATACAAAGATAGCGAGATAACTAAATATGTTTGTCTACCCTGCCTCTAACTTCCAATTTATTGTACGAGGGAATAATACTATTTCATGTAATGATAAAGGACATAAGATAAAGTTAAGCTAATAGTGAATACAAATTAAATTCTCATATTTATGCCATGATGGTTGGGGGAGTAGATGTGGTCTTGGATTAATTTATGAAAGCAACTTTAATTATTTTTTGAAAATGGAAAAACATACAAGTTTCATGGAATCCACTGCCCACCCCCCTAGATAGTCTCAACCAATAGAATGGAAAAATGATTAAGAAAGGAGACCAAACTTACCTTTTTGCATTCATATTCAATGGAAATAAATCCTTATGAAACAAATGATCCAATAATATTACATAAGATTCTTTGGAAATATAGCTCCATTTTTCAAGGCCCACTGTGTGGTCTTCCTCTACCTCATTCGAGACATCAGACCATAAAATTGATTCTTTGTTTATCCCCAATCAAGAGAAAATATTATAGATTGCCCAAGAATTATTAGATTGTGGAATTATTACCAGAAGAAAAAGTCCATTTTCAACACCAATAATACTTGTAAAAGAAAAATAAGAGATAGTATCAAAGTTACTCGAAGCAAATAAGTTCTATGTGAAAAAATAAAAAATAATTTTTTGGAAAATAAGAGAGAATTTCTAGGCCATGTGGTATTGACTAGAGGAAGTTAGATAGAACCAAAAAATATTGTGGCCCCAAAACAATCACATCCTCATGAGATTTCCTAGGTTTGATAGGTTAATACAAAAGATTTGTCAAAAATTATGAAGAGATTGTCGCTCCACCAACAACATTATTGAAAAAATATGTCTTTAAATGAAATGATCAAGTCAATGTCTATTTTAACAAGATTAAGACCTTAATAAATTCCACTCTCATTTTAGTTTCCCTGGATTTCACAAAACCATTCACACTCAAATGTGATGCAATGGGTATAGGAATAAGAGATGTGCTTCTACAAGATAATCACCACATTTCCTTCAAAAATAAAAGGTTGAAACCAAGTGAAAAGATAATGTCTACATACGACAAAAAAAAAATTGGAAATCATTCATGCTTTGGTAAAATGGAAACAATACTTGTTGGGACCCAAACTCCTAGCCAAAACAAACGATAATATTTTGAAATATTTCTTAAATCAAAAGAACCTGTCATCATAAAAACACAAATGGGTAAGTAAAATCCAAACTTTCAACTTTGGGACTCTTAATAAGAAAGGGAAGGACAAGTTAGTTGTTGACAACATATTGAGCAATAATGACGAAAACACCACACTATATTATATTTTAGTAGTTATTCTAGAATGGATAAAAAATGTTCAAGCCGAGTATGTGAAATGTATGAAAATGTAGAAGTTGGATGAAGATGGAAGTAATAATACAACAAGGTCACCATTTACATGAAGGAAGTAATATACTCTCATATAAAGGTAGACCATATTTACCCAACTCGTCTAAATTAAAGATCCAAATATTAAAATAGAATCTTGAGACCCTAATTGCAATCAGGTTGGATTTTTCAAAACATACTACAACATCAATCAATCCTTCTTATGAAAAGAAATGAATATTGATATCTAAAAATTTGTGACAAAATGTGACACCTATCAACACAAGAAGATCAAATCAATTGCATTGTTGGGTATCCTTCATCCCCTACATATTCCAGATTAGAAATTGTCAAAAATATCAATGGATTTTATCATGGGTCATCCCACCTCTGAAGGGAAGGATAGCATATCAATAATTATAGAAATATTAACAAAGTATACTCATTTCATTGGAATATTATCCAAATATAAACCTATCCAATTCACAGATACTTTTATAAAAAATATCTATAGGCTCCACGAGTTTTCCAAGGTTATCATTAGTGATAGGGATCCCAAGTTACCAACAACTTTCGGAAGGAGTTATTCCATAAAGTTGGGACCAACTTAACAATGATTACTTCATACCATCCCCAAATAAATGAACAAACTGAAGTGTTAAATAAATGAATTGAAGGGTACTTGAAGAATTATGTAAATGATCATGAAACACAATGGTATAATGGTATAATTTATTACATCTAGAAGAATGGTGGTAAAATACGACATATCAAACTTTGACAAAAATGTCTCTTTGAAACCTTGTATGGTTATCCACCATCACCAATTAGAGACTATGTTGTTACCAATTTCAAGACACCTACTCCAAAAAAATACTTAACTACTTTTGATGAAATTCTACATATCCTCAATAATCATCTCGAAACACAAACGAAACAAATCAAACAAGAGGTTGATACAAAGAGAACTGGTTGTGAATTTGAAGTTGGGGATTGAGTGATTGAGAGACTCTAGATGTACAAAAAAAACTCACTCAAAAACTACAAGAAGCATAAACTTGTGCCAAATTTTTATGGTCATTATCGAATCAAAAGGAAAGTAGGCCTAGTAGCTTATGTTGAGCACACAAGGATATTGAGAGGGGAGCTCAATCGATATCCTACACATTAACTACTTTTTATTCCAACCAAGTACTTCGTCAAATATATTTAAGTATTCATCAACATATATAAGCATCCAATCACTATTATATGCAAGTGACTATTAATGAGTTCTTATCACACAGAGACATAAGATGTACATGAAACTCAATAGTAGAAGGTTAATACAAGAACATAAGGAGACTCCAATCTCTGAATATTATCAACTACAACTGGTATGAGGCTCCAACCTCCTAATGTATTTGTTAGCTTCGCCTGACAAGGTATGCTACAACACCATGAATATTTAGGACTCTGACAAAGACATACTATTGATTCCTTCTATGCCTAGTACCTTGATTAGTACTTATTTATTCACAGTTATGCAACTACATTGTTACAGACTTTCTTCCCTTCACTATATCAAATCTTGTTTTGTACCTTCCACTCTATAGCTAAGAAATTTTTAAGATGATTAACTCTTCAAATTATGTCCAACAAACTAATGTATTGTTATATATTATCAACCTCAATTTGTCTTATGAACATACTTAAGGAAGGGCCTTAGGCAATATTGCACAATATACCCTCCTTCAACATAACCTCTTTGAAACTGTAACTTATGTGCAACCAATCAAAAGTCAGTCCTAAACTAATCTTACATAACTTGAGTAAGCTTTTGTTCTAGGCATGATCCACATTATTTCACCCAAGTATTCATCAAGTCATCCTATTCCTCAGATCTATACCTTCTCCTTGCACCTTCATACTTGTCTTTATATTCTAGGGTAGACTCCTTGCTTTCATTTTCCAACCCAAACCCCCTCCTAGGGTTGTACCCTTGATCTCCTCCCCACCTAAAATCCTTAATATGAAATTCCTCTCATTCCACATCAAACTGAAAATGTTCAAGTCTTTATTTATAGCAGTAAAGAGTTGCATTTTAAGGGTCGACCTAACTCAAAATATAATTATAATTTCAAACTTGGGTCTGCCTATTATTAGATAGTTTGTTTATAGGAAATTCGACCTAACATTATACTTGTGTGAATTTAAACATAAAACAATCTACCAAAGTCAACATAGACTTGACTGTTCAAGGTCCACTTTAAGGTCCCTTATTAAACCGCTTTAAGAACTGCTTGAAGTCTGTAAGGATTCACAAGATATTGCATACACATAATTTGTTAGTTTTGTACCTTGGGAAGTGTTCTCGTAAGTGACTGTAGACTTAGTCACTTAGTGAAGGGAAATAAAGTGACCCTTGCATTAAATGACTTTATAAGTGGAGCATTTAATTTGACTTTAGAGAGTAAAGTCACTTTTTGATCAATTCAAGTGGGTGAGTGAAATTAATATTTATGAGAAATAAATGTGAGAATTTAATATCATCCACCAATCTAATCTAATCTCCACCGTTAGATTAGATGAACCCTAGGGTTCTCTCAAAAAGGCAAGGGAAGGTCATTTTCCTCACTTTTGCAAATTGAAGTGAGAAGAGAGAGCTGAGAAGAGAAGTTTCATTTTCTGAGATAGAAAGGAAAATTTTGTAGCACACAAATTCAGGAGAGAACAATAGCAAAGAGGGAACGAAAATCAAGTACAGGACAACAACATTTATTGCTGGTCCGTACATTCTGTACGGTGTCATTTTTGAAGCAGTAGGCACATTTTTTGAGGCAGATTTCTGGGCACAATTTTCGATAATTTTTTTACCTTGGGCACGTATTTCGAGGTCTGTACGATATAGTTCATTAGTATAGTAACACATAAATTGAGGCAAAAAACAGAGCAAAAAATCAAAGTTTGATTTTTTCTGTTTGGCGCAGAAAATGAGGCAGAAATTTTCTCTTCCAGGTTGAGATAAGATGGTCTGAAAATTTCTGAGTTTTGCTATAAATTTCCTAATAATAAAATATCTCTCTCTGACTGGTTTTCCCCTTGTGGGTTTGTCTAGGGCCACTGGCCGAAAATATTTGTGTTCTGTGTGTTGAATGGCGTGTTGATATTTATTTTCTTTTAGTGAAAAATTGTAGTTCTAGCAGTGTTTTAAAGTCTGAAATTTTCATGTTTATTTCTAGCACTTTTATTTTATGAGAATGTCATAAATAGAGTTAAATTTTACTTGAAACTGGTTTCTGAAAACTAGTGAAAAATATACATGGTATCAGAGCTGAGTTGGGCAGAAAACTAAATTTTAGCAGTGAAATAGTCATTTCGAGAAATCAGAGAAAACTTTTGTGACAGTAGTCATTAGAGGAAATTTGGGGTCTAAAATGGGCCTTATAAGAAAACGCACCAACAATAAGTTCTTCTGAGTTCAAATTCAAGAACCAATAGAAATCCAATAAAATGAGTCAACCATAATGGTTGAATTGACATATTTGTCATTAAAAAAACTACTTTTTTGTTAGTATTTTCAACATATCTCCCTGTGTTTTTACTCAAATTTCGATTGGGAGAGCTCGTTGGATGCGGAATTTGATTCCACATCCAATGAGCTATCCCAATCAAAATTTGAGTAAAAACATAGGGAGATATGTCGAAAATATGAACACAAAAAGTAGTTTTTTTCTTTTTTCCTCCAAAATTAATAAATATTATTTTATTATTTTAACTATTATTTTATTATTTNAATTTTGTTGAAACTTGTTCTTTGGGAAAAAATGACTTTCGTTGGGTTGAGAATTGAAGATAGACTAGATTGGGCAGGGAATTTTGTCTCATGGAAGGCCAAGATAGTCTTTTTGTTGAGAGAGAATGAGTTGTGGGATTAGGCAGTTAACAACACTACTGCTCACCTCGTTGTCATTCCAAGTGCTACCACTGATGCAGTAGCACATGCAGCCTTTGTGAAGAAGGAAATTAAAGCCATGAGGATTATTTTGGATGCTGTTAAAGATCATGTTATTCTTCACATTTCTGGGAAGGATCATGCACATGAGATGTGGAGTGCTTTGACCGGGTTGTTTCAGAGTATTAATGAAAACAGGAAGATGGTGCTTAGAGAGAAGTTGAAGAACATCAAGATGGTCAAAGGTGAGATGTGTATGACTTATCTTACTAGGATCTCTCAGGTGGGAGATGAGCTTGTAGTTGTTTGGATAGCGATTACTGGTCCTGAGTTAGTGCAAACAACCTTGAATGGGTTGACTGCCCCTTGGGCTGTGTTTGTTTAGGGGTTGGTGGCCAGAGAGAACTTACCAGATTAGGACAGAGTATGTGATGACTTTGTTCAAGAGGAGACTCAAAGGGGTTTCTTGTAGTGCAGTGGATCTACTAGTAGGGGAGATGAGGAGGATGTGGCATTGACCGCGAAGGGTAGGGCCAAGCAACAGCAGGATGGGTAGAAGAAGGATATGAGAATTGTGAAGTGATTTGCATGTCACAATATGGGACACTATAACGCTATGTGTCCGAACAATAAGAAGAAGAAGAAGCAACAGACAGTTGCTTTAGCTGAGATCGATGATTTTTCCGCATGATTTCAGAGTGAGTTTTCACTATGCACTGGGAATATTGAGAGAGAGAGAGCATCCATTCTCACCAGTGCGGATGTTGACACACAGGGATTTTTCCTGTGTGGCAAACCATTCTTACAGTGCATCTACTTCTAGCACTTGGTACATAGATAGCGGAGCCTCAAGTCACATGACAGGTGCTCGTGAGATGTTCTCTGAGCTTTCACAGATAGATATATATGTGGAGGTTGTGCTGGGAGATGACTCAATAGTTAGTGCAGTTGGACGTGGGACCATTACATTTTAGAGGGAGTCCATGAGTCCCATGGTATTGCGGGATGTATTGTATGTACCTGGGATGAAGAAGAACCTAGTGTCAGTTTCCATGATTGACGATTAGGGTCTTGGGGTGTCTTTCCTAGATGGACATGTGCATATGTTTCCCAAGACTACAGGACCATTTGCTTCATTTTCCATTGGAGCAAGACGTGGGAAAATGTATAGGCTCTTGTTTCAGCCGCAACATGCTTTAGCACATAGCAACAATAGTGAGTTGTGTGAGATTTGGCATAGGAAAATGGCTCACTTGCATCATCCAGCCTTGGGGTTGTTGAGACACATGGTTACATGATTACCAGAGTTCAACACAGGGCAGAGTGATTTGTGCAGGGGGTGTGCTTTGGGAAAGTACACCAAGACTTCTTTTTCGAGTAGTGATAGCAGGTCAACAGGTTCTCTTGACTTGATACATTCATACTTATGCGTACCTATGTCTTCTGTGTCCTTGAGAGGATATGAGTATTATGTGACATTCATTGATGACCATTCAAGGAAGACCTGGATCTACTTTCTGAAGAGAAAAAAGTATGAGGAAGTCTTGCATAGGTTCCAAGAGTTCAAATCTCTTGTGGAGAACCAAATAGGGAGGAAGATCCAAGTCTTGAGATCCAATAACGGGGGTGATTATACCTCCAAGGAGTTTGATAGATTTTGCAAATAGGAGGGGATCGAGAGACAGTTGACAGTTCCATATACTCCATAGAAGAATGGAGTAGCAGAGAGGAAGAACTGGTCCATTGTTGGAGCAGCGCGAGCTATGCTACATAAATAGTCACTTCCTTTCTTTCTTTGGGCTGAGGCTTGCAGCACCGTTGTATATCTTCAGAACAGGAGTCCCCATCGAGCATTAGGGAATATGACACCTGAGGAGTTCTTTTCAGTAAAGAAGCTTGAAGTTGGCCATTTTTTGTATATTTGGTAGTCTGACTTACTCTCATGTCCCTTCAGAGAAGAGGACAAAGTTGGATCCCACTGTATAGAAGGGAATCTTTGTGGGCTATGATGAGACTATGAAGGCCTTTCGTATTTACCTTCCCTGTCATAGTAAATTGGTGGTGAGAAGGGACGTGAAGTTTCAAAAGGAGCGGGCCTTTAGGAAGTCAAGAGAGTCAGAATAGGGAGAGCAGCAGGTCCTTGCACCTCAGGTTGTGGCACAGGTTCCATCTATGCAATAGTCAGGATCACGGGTTTTCATGGTTACATGACCATAGAGTGTAGGCACAGGTTCACCAGGTTCATTGGTTAGGCCAGCAGGGTCTTCGGGGATAGGTGATGGGTCTACTATTACAGGTACACCTTACAGGGGATCAGGATCAGGATTACAGGGTACACCTGGTGTTTGCACACCAACTTCAGGTTCATGAGTTACTGGGGTTTCCACCTCTGGTAGTTATTTAAATGATGACTGACCAGTGTGGGAGAAACCTCCAAGGACGAAGGCACCTAAGTGGCTTTGGGATACCTTGAAGGAAGCTTAGGAGTTTGGGACACCTAGGGAGGAGGTGAGAGCCATCAACATGCTTGATAGATTGGGCATGTTGTTAGTGGCTAGTACACGAGATTCTGAGCCTTCTACTTTTGAGGAGGCCTCCCAACATTCGGTATGGAGAGATTCCATGATGGATTAGTACCATTCCATCATGAATAATGATGTATGGGATATTGTTCCAAGACCTAAGGGGAATTCAGTGGTGACTTCTCATTAGCTTTACAAGCTGAAGCATGCGGAAGATGGGAGTGTGGAGAAGTACAAAACTAGGTTTGTAGCACGGGGGTTTTCACGGGTTGAGGGCATTGATTATGATGATACTTTTGCGTCTCTTGCTCAATATACTTCTATCGAGGGCTTGATCTCCATTGCAACGAAAATGGGTTGGAAGATCCATCAGATGGATGTGAAGACCGCATTTCTCAATGGATCCTACAGGAGGAGATTTACATTGAGAATCCTCGGGGCTTTGAGATACATGAGAGAGAGTCTCATGTTCACAGGTTGAAGAAGGCCCTTTATGGGATGAAGCAAACTCCAAGAGCTTAGTACTCTAGGATCGATTCTTACTTGCTGAGCATGGTGTTTTAGAAGAGTGAAGCAAATCTAAATCTCTACTTCATCGTGGTTGCAGATGATCCGCTTTTTCTTTTGCTATATGTTGATTACTTGTTTATCATAGGGAGAGAGAGACCCATTGTAACTTGCAAGAAGGATCTTACGGTAGAGTATGAGATGACTGATATTGGGCTGATGCATTTTTTCTTAGGATTGGAGGTTTGGCAGGAGCCTGAACATATTTTCCTAGGGCAGGGAAAGTATACGGTTGATATTTTGAGGAGATTCAGGATGGAGGATTGCATGCCTATGTCGACACCTATGATCACCAACTGGAAGAAGTTTCATGCTTCTGAGGGAGATTTGGTGGATCCTACTTTATACCGTCAGCTTATCGGGTCATTGATGTATCTGGCAACACTCGACCACATTTGTTTTTTGTAGTGAACACTCTTGGCCAGTTCATGGTTGAGCATAGGAGTGTGCATTGGGTCGCTGCAAAATATGTGTTGCACTATCTTTCAGGGATAGTGGATTTTGGTTTGGACTACATGAGGTTAGAGGGGATCAGAGTGGTTGGTTATACAGACACAGATTGGGCAGGCAGTGTGGCAGACCAGAAGAGCACTTCTGGATGTTGTTTGAGTTTGGGCTCGGTAGCAATGTCGTGGTTCAGTCGGAAGCAGAAGTCCATTGCATTGAGTACTATAGAGGCTAAGTATATGGAAGCCAGTTTGGTGAGTACTATAGAGGATGAGTATATGGAAGCTAGTTTGGCCAGCTGCGAGACCTTGTGGCTTCGCAAGTTGTTGGTGAATCTATTTGGTCAGGATCTTAGTCCTACGGTGATTTACTGCAACAATCAGAGTTGCATCCATTTTTCCATGATAGGTCAAAGCACATTGAGATCAGATATCATTTCATCCGGGACTATGTTCAGATAGGGGCAGTTACGCTTCAGTACATTTCCATTGATGAGCAGGTAGCAGACATTCTGGCGAAGTCTTTGGGGAGGGGAAAGTTTGTCTTCTTTAGGGAGAAGTTGGTAGTGGTGTAGAACACCTTCCTCGATAAGAGGGAGTGTTAGCTTTGTACCTAGGGAAGTGTTCCCCTAACTCACTTAGTGAAGGGAAATAAAGTGATCCTTGCATTAAATGACTTAAGTGGAGCATTTAATTTGACTTTAGAGAGTAAAGTCACTTTTGATAAATTTAAGTGGGTGAGTGAAATTAATATTTATGAGAAATAAATGTGAGCATTTAATCTCATCCACCGATCTAATCTACTCTTCACCGTTAGATTAGATGAACCCTAGGGTTCTCTAAAAAAGGCAAGGGAAGGCCATTTTCCTCACTTTTGCAGATTGAAGTGAGAAGAGAGAGCTGAGAAGAGAAGTTTCCTTTTCTGAGATAGAAAGGAAAAATTTGCATCACGCAAATCGAGGAGAGGGTAGCAAAAAAGAGGGCACAGAAATCGAGAAGAGGACAACAACATTTATTGTCGGTCTTGTTGGTCTTAGATTTTCAGACCCAGGTTTACTTTATTGCACCAACAAAACCCCTAGCTCACTGGCCCTTTCGGTGACAGACCACGGAACGGCCTAAAGTATCACCCAAAGTGATCCTATATGGGGTGGCTAAAGAATCACTTTTCCTCAACCAGGTTCTGTAGCATCCTAGGTCCTCCTGACTCTACTTAACCAGCTGAATCTCTCTGCACGGGTTGTTTCTCTCTTTCTAGATGACTCTACTATGGGACTGACTCTTATCGCGTCGTAGCTTCTAGGACGATGTGCAAACTTACTCTTATGCTCAACTCTTAACGTGCGATATCTCACACCGCAGCTCCTCCGATGGTGTGATATTGCCTTTCTACGTTGCGATATTTCCTATAGTAAGACTTAATATGCTCATCAACTCTCAAGGTCCAGAGGCTTCCTCTCTGGGTATAATAGCTCAGTTAACCTTCATCAAGGTGTTAAAAAACTTCACTTAGCCTCTACAGTCTAACACGCTTAACATTAATCACGCTCAACTTGCTGAACTAAATATACAGAAGTCACTTAACACTGTAACTGTTAGATGTCGTGAATCAAGCACTGATAAACTCATATGCAGAATACTTAACAAATTCAACTCACATTTAACCTTCTATGTTACTGCAACTGAAGGATAGCATACATACATTCATTAACCGATAAGCAATGTTCATGTAACAGATAACAAATAGCGAGTAAGTAGAGCACAATCACATGAAACAGTTGCACAACACACGGATTTTACATGGTTCACTTCCAGGGAAGCTACGTCCACAGGAACTGTGTTTCTATTATATCTTGAGAGAGTACACACAGTTCCGCTGCAACCTCTTATGCAGCTTGAGATCTTCTGGGAAACTCCACACACTCAGCTAGGAGCCCTTCTCTCTTAGATCTCTTCTCTTCCTATTATGCTTCTTCTTACAATATATCCTTCCTCTCTCTCTCTCTCTCAATCCCTATGGATTGTTACATTCATGCTCAAGGATTCGGCTGCTAGTTACAATAAGATAACTACAGAATTAAAGACAGAACTAGAGCTCGAAAACAGTTACAACCTTATCAACCAGCTAGCTATCTATCTATCTCTCTGGCTAGCTATCTATCTCTCTAACTGTCTAACCCTTCATAATACAGAATACATGCTTAAATAGGTGGCCCGAAGGTCTCACCGTGATACAAAACTATGGGCCTATCCCAACAGTAACCCAAAACCCTAACTGTGACAGTCGGCCTATATGTACTTTGAACTGCCGCTTACTGGTCACACTGTAGCTTTCTGCATTCTTCCACACTTTTCGGCGCTGATCATGGGTATGGGCGTCGCTTCCTCGGTTGATCCCCTTCTATCCTTTGTCTTTAATACCTCAGCCCATTGCTCCTTCTACATTCATGAGGTTAGCTGAGCCCTCCTGTCGTCGTCGTTGCCTTAAATGCAGTGGTTGAGCTCTCTTCTCGGCTGCTTCAGGTACTATTTCCTTTGACTTTCTTGTTCTGATATAGCAGCTTTTCCTATAGCTGCGGGGCCCTGCTCCAACAGTCCCCTAACACTTACTTGTGGCTTGTCCCCC
>LPNX010864793.1:255852-266550 GCA_001517045.1 Pseudotsuga menziesii
AAAATATTGCTCTCTTTTTCTGGCTCAATGATGCCTGCTACTAGCATCTTATCAATCTTATCCTTAATTTTTTCTTTATAACGAGGATTTAATCTGTATGGACGCTACTTAACCGGCCTAGCATCCACTTTCAAAGGTATCCTCATGACTCCCAAATCTCCTACTATTCCCTTCATTTCTATAAACTTAGTGGGAAATAAGTCCTGATACTCATGTAACAAATCCGTGATGTGTCCTACCGTTTCATCATCCCAATAGTCTCCGATAGAGGCAAACTTTGGTTCTGTTTTTGTGTCAATATTGATCTTTTTAATCTTAATAGGCTCTGTGACAGCTGGAATCTCTAGATTTGGTCCCTCAACTTCGCGAGTCCCTTCTGACTCTGGAATGTTGATACTGTGAGGATTCTCATCCTCATCACCTGGCTCTTCTGCGAAGTTGTAACACTCTAGCGCATGTTCTAACTGGATAGCCTAATCAGGCTGAGTATACACTGGTAGGGTACAGTCATCAAATATCTTAGTCTTTATAATCTCTAGAGCCTGATCAATGCTTGGGTACTCAGATTCAAAAGTGAAAGTGAGTATAAAGTTGTCTATCATAACTAGCCATGTAATCGTTCCTCTGCGCAACTCTGTCTCAGTGTACCAGTTCCTTGGGACTGTTTCTAAAGTGTGAATGAATAGGTGAACCCATTCATCCTTTGGAATGTCCGACCAATTCTGTTCACAAATCTTAATATGTGACCTGGGGTCACTTTCTCCTGTATATTTCTGCTAGAAATGCTCCTTGTCATTAGAGAATCTGATCGCCATCAATCTCTTAAAATCATCCCATGATGCGATATTTTCTTTATGTGCATGCCACCATCTTGCAGGTGTGGCTCTTACTGCAAGGTCAATAGCTGCCATCCTCTGCTCATGAGGGATTTCCTGCTCAAACTACTGTAAAAAGTCATTGACATCCGCTAAGCCATCAAATGACAGAATATCCTTAACCTCTGTGCCAATCCGTCGCAGTGACTTAGTCATAAATGCACATCTGCGAGCTGAGACTTCGTAAAGTCTATTTTGCCAATTTTCTAAACCAACATCCAAATCCGATGCGCATGAGCTATTGCATCGCCAACTAATATTTCCTTCTGTGGTGGGGTTGATATAATCACTCTGGTTAGAATTCATCTAATAGAAGCTCTCCATATTACGTACCTCTTCCTATGCTCTGATAGGTTCAATGTATCGAGGATCCAACGGTGTGATGACTCGAATCTGTTTATCCTCAAAGGTCATTTGTCTTTTCTTCAAATTGATAACAACCATGTTATCAATTGCCCAATCAATACCTAATAAAGCTGGATACGGTCTGCTATCGCCAACAATTTCTATGACTTCAAAATCTGCAAAGCTGCGAACTCCGTCAATATCAACTGGTACTTGCGGTAATCGACCCAGTGACGATACCCTCTGCTAATTGGCTAGTCGCAGATGGATAGGTGATTTGACTAACTTAGGGCTACCCATCTATTCCCATGTTTGTTTAGTATGAACATTTACCTCTGATCCTAAATCTAGGATTACCTCATCCATTTCAAACTCTCCAATTTGTGCTGTGAGTCTCATTTCTCTTCCTGTTCTTGTATGGCCCATAATATTATGAACAACACGCTGCGTACTGCTCATGGAAGAAGACTGTTGATACTAATCTATGATGCGTTGAAGCTCTCCTATGGCTTTCTCATTTCTTACAAGTTTCAAGCAGCTCCACAGGAAGGATTGTACACTTCCTGTCAACTCATCCTCTTCGCACCTTCCCGATGTGGTAGCCTGCGATGTCTACACAGGACTAACGCCACAAGGTTTTTGCTATTGTATGCCCCTACAAGGAAATATCTGCGATCCTACTGGTGTAGGGTCAGTAAATAAAATTTTAGCTTGCTGAAATGTTTCTTTTTTCTTCTGCAGGTCAAGTGGTGTAGATTTATCAGTGGCTTTATGCACCCACTTCGGACTTGTATTCTTTTCGGCATCCTGCGATGTCTTACTAGTAGAAGCACCACTACGAGTCATAGTATTGACTCTTGGTTCTGGTTCTGGTTCTTTCTGCTCATCAGCAATAAGCTGAATATTTTGATTTACTGTTGGCTTAGGATCCTTAATCTTGGCTATCAAGATAGGACATTCTTCTATAGTATGATCATAGGACTTGCAATACTTACATGTTTTAGTAGGGTTCTGGCAATCTCTAGCATAATGTCCTACGGCTCCATAGTTGTAACAAACAATCGGTCCATGGCCACGGCCAAAGCCTCCACCACGGCCTCATCCTCTGAATCCTCCACCACGGCCATCATGAGCCGGTTCATGTTGTGGTCTTCCTGCTAATCCTGATGTCTCTGACTGGACTCTGTAGAAGTCATGTTTTCTCTCTATCATGAGATCATAAGCTCTGCAATTATTTTGATCATGTCCTACTGACTTACAGAAGTTACAGTATAAATTCTTAGGAGTTTGTACATACTTCTGAAGTAAAGGGAATTCCTGTGGTCTATGTCCTCTTGTTCTACAGATTTGACACCATGGCCCTTGAGTCTATACTAAGGGGTTAGGAGCCCCACTTGCTAAATACTCAACAAATACTGGACAGTTATCTTTGGTATGGCCATGTCCTTTACACTTTGTACACCATAATTCTTGTTCAACCTCTTTTCCTTTCTTAATATCATGTAGCTGTAAAGTGAGATTGGCTAACTGATTCTGCAAGTTTGTCATACCTGCACTAGTCTCAGCTAGAGGTGAAGCCTCTAGTTTCATTGCCATCTCCAATGCTTCATCTTGCGTATGGAGTTTCTGTTGCATTAGTGGAAGTCTGATATGAGGGAGCAGTGCTACGTTGAGCCATTCCTTATGCTGCTCCGACGCAAACTCAAAACTAATTTGGTCTATAAGAGCTTTAAATTTCTGATCGAAATCCCATACTGACTCTGTGGGTAACTGTTTGATGTCTTTAAGTTCTGTGATACATTGTGACTCGGACTTGGGTTTCTTAAATTCCTTAATCATTGCAGTCCTGACCTCTACGAGTGTTCTAATCTGCGCTGATGTATACTTCATATACCATGTTAAAGCTATTTCTCTAAGTGTAGTGGCCAACTGAACAAGCTTAGTATTGTCATCTTGGATCTGTTTAATGGTCCATACAGCTTCACATAGGAACCAATGTTGTTCTGGGACTTTTTCCCCTATACCCCTGAAGGTAGGTAATTTCATGTCATCCCCCATTCTGTTTCTATGAGGTGGGTTATGGTTTGTTGTATTACTACCACTTGGCGGTGTAAATGTAGTATGTACTGTGTGTGAACTATTAAATGGAGTTCCTACGGGATTATTCTGAGTCCCGATCGGTTTCTGTGGGCTATAAGGGTGGTAAGGGATACCCCTTGTTGTTCTTTCTCTATTACTTTGACTCTGTTCTCTAGTACCGTCTGAACTGTCTTCAAAGAAGGAAGATCTGAAATCTACTTTATATCTTTTACCGCTATGTGTACATACAATTTCTTCAGAATCACTCTCAAACTCTCGTGACATTACACTTACTTAACTTATTCATCTGAGGATATATCCAGTACTCCTTTTTCATAAAATAACATCTTAAGAAACAAATTCAAAGAGTTCAAGTACTTACCGCGATATCTTTTGAAGAAGTACCTCTCTGCTTCGTTGAAACACTTTCTTTGATCAACTGCAAACTCTGTAATGAAACCTTTCAACAAACTCGCAAGCCAGAAGTCTACTACCTACAAAATTGGATTATCTACGCTCTTCACAGTGTGAATCAGCTTCGATGTCCAGAAAATATTCTGTTTCTTCTTGAATACATGCTTATCATTCAACTTTGACAACCAATCATACAACTCATTTGCATAGGTCACAAAAAATATCTCATGCAGGTCTGTGAAGATATGTTTCTGTAACCAGTCCTCTGTACTAAGCCTAGGAATCTTGTTTTCTTTCGCAGCAAATTATCTTTCCTTAGACTCAACCCACTAGTTAAGTTCTTCTTTAGTAGGATGCCAACAGAACATCAGCTCTTCAATTTGTTCAAAACCGGCATCGGAACCATTTGTTGGTCTTCGATGTGCAGACCCGGGTTTACTTTATTGTACCAACAAAACCCCTAGCTCACTGGCCCTTTCGGCGACAGGCCGTGGAACGGCCTGAAGTCTCACCCGAAGTGATCCTAGATGGGGTGGCTGAAGAATCATGTTTCCTCAACCAGGTTCTATAGCATCCTAGGTCCTCCTGACTCTACTTAACCAACTGAATCTCTATGCACGGGCTGTTTCTCTCTTTCTACCTGACTCTGCTATGGGACTGACTCTTATTGCATCCCAGCTTCTAGGACGATGCACAAACTTACTCTTCTGCTCAACTCTTAACCTACGATATCTCACACCACAGCTCCTCCAACGGTGCAATATCATGTTTCTACTCTGCGATATTTCCTACAGTAAGACTTAATATGCTCATCAACTCTCAAGGTCCAAAGGCTTCCTCTCTGGGTATAATAGCTCAGTTAACCTTCATCAAGTTGTTAAACAACTTCACTTAGCCTCTACAGTCTAACACACTTAACATTAATCACACTCAACTTGTCGAACTAAATATACAGAAGTCACTTAACACTGTAACTATTAGCTGTCGTGAATCAAGCACTGATAAACTCATATGCAGAATACTTAACACATTCAACTCACATTTAACCTTCTATGTTACTGCAACTGAAGGATAGCATACATACATTCATTAATTGATAAGCAACGTTCATGTAACAGATAACAGATAGCAAGTAAGTAGAGCACAATCACATGAAACAGTCGCACAACACACGAATTTTACGTGGTTCACTTCCAGAGAGGAAGCTACGTCCACAGGAACTATGTTTCTATTATATCTTGAGAGAGTACACACAGTTCCGCTGCAACCTCTTATGCAGCTTGACATCTTCTGGGAAACTCCACGCACTCAGCTGGGAGCCCTTCTCTCTTAGATCTATTCTCTTCCTATTATGCTTCTTCTTACAATATATCCTTCCTCTCTCTCTCTCTCTCAATCCCTGCAGATTGTTGCATTCATGCTCAAGGAGTCAGCTGCTGGTTACAGTAAGATAACTACAGACTTAAAGACAGAACCAAAGCTCGACAATAGTTACAACCTTATCAACCAGCTAGCTATCTATCTATCTAGCTAGCTAGCTATCTATCTCTCTAACTGTCTAACCCTTCATAATACAAAATACATGCTTAAATAGGTGGCCTGAAGGTCTCACCGTGATACAAAACTGTGGGCCTATCCCAACAGTAACCCAAAACCCTAACTGTGACAGTCGACCTATCTGTACTTTGAACTACTGCTTACTAGTCACATTGTAGCTTTCTACAGTCTTCCACGCTTTCCGACGCTGATCGTGGGTATGGGTGCCGCTTCCTCGGTTTCTCCCCTTCTGTCCTTTATCTTTAATACCTCGGCCCGTTGCTCCTTCTCCATTCATGAGGGTAGCTGAGCCCTCCTGTCGTCTTCGCTGCCTTAAATGCAGTGGTTAAGCTCTCTTCTCAGCCGCTTCAGGTACTATTTCCTTTGACTTTCTTGTTCCGATATAGCATCTTTTCCTATAGCTACGGGGCCCTGCTCCAACAGGTCTGTACAGTCTGTACGGTACGATTTTCGAAGCAGCATGCATGTTTTTCAAGGCAGATTTTTGGGCACGATTTTTGAGATTTTTTTCCCTGGGCATGGATTTCAAGGTTCGTACAGTCATTCCGTATGGTCCATCCATATAGGGGCACAAATATCAAGGAAAAAAACATAGAAAAAAAATCTAAGTTTGATTTTTTCTATTTGGCACGAAAAACGAGGCATAAATTTTCTCTTCCGGGTTGAGATAAGTTGGTCTGGAAATTTCTGAGTTTTGCTGTAAATTTTCTAATAATAAAATCTCTCTCTCTCTAACTTTTTTTCCCCTTGTCGGTTTTTCCAGGGCCATTGGCCGAAAATATTTGTGTTATGTGCGTTGAATGGTGTGCTGGTATTTATTTTCTGTCAGTGAAAAATTGTAGTTTCAACAGTGTTTTAAAATCTGAAAATTTCATGTTTATTTCCAGTACTTTTATTTTTGGAGAATGCCATAAACATAGTTAAATTTTACTTGAAATTGGTGGCTGAAAACTAGTGAAAAATCTACATAATTGGGGGTTTAGGCCCACATGGTGTACTCAAGGGTTCTTCAATTTCAAAATTCACTTTTGAATAGACTTCTTCCATATGGATGCTTGTAGAAGGGGTTGTTGTCAACTATGGGCAATGCTTCACCAATACTTCTCCAATACTCATCATAATTCCTTCAACGCTTTAACGGAAGGGCTTCTATGCAATACTACACACTTCTCATATTCAAGTTCGGTCTATTCCAAGGGCTGGAACAAATTTTTGTTTAACATATTACATATGGGGATACAAATCCATTTTTGGTAAACTGTCCTAAGCAAATTAGGCTTCTTCACCCAATCGGTTAGGACTAAAAAATTTTCCTTAACGGATTGGAAACTTCCATTGTTTGACCTTCTTTTCCTCTAGGTCAAGCTTGTTCATGAGTTAGAGATGCTATGGTTTGACTCAAATCTTCTTCAACAGTCTGATGATAATACTGGTATTTTTTAACAAGTTATACAATTTGGGGAGAACCCGACATTGTTCTCGTTTTTTTAGCGGTCAATTTTAATAGCTATTTTTACCTTCATTTCAAAAAGTGTGTACTCTAGTAGCACCATTTTTCATTTTGAGCCATTTATTGGCGATTTTGAAATTTCTTGATCATAAAAAACTATATTTTTTATTTACAAATGCGTTTTTTCAAATTTTAAAATTTTACAAAAAAATATATACATTTATTAGCTAGTTATAACGGAAAAAAATACATATTTTCAATTTTTTTAACATTTAAAAACTACCTAGAATGAAAAATCTATACATTTTGGAAGTTTTTTCTCAAACCATTTTAACGCATTTTCAGCCATTATATATATATATATATATATATATATGAATGATACTAATACACTCTATTTTCCATAAAGTGATGATTCACATAAATTAAAAAATATATATACCATATATTTGTAAAAAACGTATAAAGAATATAATATTTATTCTCAAAATAAAATCTTAAGTGAAAACATTACCAAAATATATTATCAAAAATTTGTGAAGCTTAATATTTTCTTCACCAAGCATAAAAATAATTTAAAATATTTAAAAAATCATTTAATAAAAAATATACTTAAAAAATAAAAAATAAAAAATTACAATAAACTATAAAACCTATATCACAACATTTAAAAACCATAAAAAACAAATACAAAACCTCTATTATAAAATTAAATTTAAATTATAAATAAAACAAATATAATACATATAACATAAAATTAAATTTCAAAAGAATATAATATAAAACATGTAATATATAATAAAATTTCAAAACAGTATATGAAAAACAATATAATAAGAAAATGTTTAAGCTTTATGAAGTGTTAAGGGATGTTTTGTAGGTGTTTTTTTGTTCACAAGGGGAGACTCTTAAGGATGGGGTGATTCTAGGAATCGTGTCACCCCTTAGGCACCACTCCAAGTAGTGGTGCTCAAGCGGTGGCATGATTATGGGAATCGCCCCACCTTACCACTTACAGAGTGAGATTTTGTGTTTTGATTTTTATTTATTTTTAACAATATCGTGTTATAATATTAACAATTTTAAATGGTTATGATTAGCTTTTTATATTGTTTTTTAATATTTTGTCATAATTTTAACATTTATTTGGTTAGTTTATTTGTATTGTTTTTAATATTTTGTTATAATGTTAACATTTTCTTATTTTTATCATTTTCTTTATTTTATTTTATATTGGTTTAGTGTTTTATTTGTTTATCATTTGTATTCTTAAATATTTTGTTAGGGTTTTAAATTATAGTGTATTTTTTCTGAAAATTTTAAAATATTTTATTTTTGTAATTTAGTTGTATCTTAATGTTTTTTATCTTTATTTTTTTTGTTAATTTATAGTTTTTAATGTGTTTTATGTTATAACAAGTTATACAACTTGACTACAACTCAACATTGTTTTCGTTTTTTGGGGGGTCAATTTTAGTAGTTGTTTTTACCTTCCTTTCAAAAAGTGTGTATACTAGTAACACCATTTGAGACATTTGTTTGGGATTTTGAAATTTCTTGGTCATAAAAAAATATATAATTTTTATTTACAAATGCATTTTTTCAAAAATAAATATAGATTTAGTAGCTAGTAATAATGAAAAATATACATTTTCAATTTTTTTAACATTTAAAAGCTAGTTAAAAGGAAAAATCTATACAGTTTGGATGTATTTTCTTTAAACTTTTATTTTGAATAAGCCATTTTTGTGGGAAATTTCTAAAAACATGTGAGAAAATAAAGACATTTCAAACAAGCAACATGAAATTAACCAAAAATATCAACAATTCCTTTTAATAATGAATATACTTAAAAATATATATAAGTTACAATAATCTATAAAAACCATATCAAAATATTTAAACATCATAATAAAACATTAAAAAAGTATAAATATAAAACATGTGATATAAACTTGAATATATAATATTAAAAAATCAAATATAAAACACAATATAAAATTAAATTTCAAAATAATATGAAAAAAAAGATAATAAACTTTTTTAAGTTTTTATAAAAAGCTTTTAATTTTTAATTAAAAAAATAATATAATAACAAAATATTTAAAAAAGAAAATTTAAAAACAAAATACATACTATAACATATATCGAATAATGGTAAGTTTTATGTGGTCAAAGTGTACGGCCTTAAGGGGGCATGATTCTGGGAATGGAGCCACCCCTCAAGAATCATTCCACCACCACTTGGAATGGTGCTTAAGGGTTGGCTTGATTCCCAAAATTTAGCCCCCTTTAAGACCTTACTACATTTCCATACAAACCCACAAAACTCCTTACTAATATGTGCATATGTTATACTAAATTTTCTATTTTATTTTTTTTCAATACTTTATTATTATATTAACTTTTTTTTCATTTGTTTTTTTCATTATTTTTTAATATTTTGTTATAATAAGTTTAGTTTCTTTTCATTTGTTTTTTATTGTTTTTTAATATTTTCTTATAATAAATTTATTGTTATTTTTTTAATATCTTGTTATTACATTAGCTTTTTTTCATTTGTTTTTTTCTTTGTAATATTTTTTTTATTACAGTAACTCTTTTTCATTTGTTCATTTTATTGTTTTTTAATATTTTGTTATTATAGTAATTTTGTTTTTATTTTATATGAAAATAGAGGTCTAATAATTTCTTGAATATTTTTTTTAATATAATACAAATTTTATATAATGTTACTAAGAGGTTTAATAAACACAATTTTAAATTATGATAAAATAATATAATTATACTATTTTTTGAAATAGTGTGGCACCAATAACATCAATTTTTTTTAATTTGGGACTTGATTTTAAGGTTATTTTAAATAACAATAAGGACTATTTTCATCCATGTCCACATTTTTAGCCCCCAAAAAAATTGGTACTACCAGTAGAACCACTTTTTTATTTGAAGGTGTTTTCTTGTGTTTTCTTTCACAAAAATATGAGTTTTTGTTGGTAATAACTCCCGATTCAATGTATTACATAGCCAAATGCAAATATTTATACATTACAATGTGGCGGTTGAGAACCAATTGTTTCATCTTCCTATGCATCTATTCATATTTCTATTTATTATTTATTTACAATAATCCCTAACGGATTATATTCTAACAATCCCCCTCTTAATCCGAAGGGGTGTTCATAAGTCCGAGCATGTTTCTGAATCTTTCAAACTTTTCTCGTCCAAGCGCTTTGGTGAAGAGGTCTACAACTTGATCATTTGTGGAACAATGTCGAAGATGGACTGTCTTGGCCTCTACATGATGTCGAATCAAATGATACTTTGTGTTGATGTGTTTGGTTCAATCATGGAATCTAGGATTCTTAGCCAGCTTGATTGCAGAAGTATTGTCGACCAACAATGGAGTGGAGTTCTCTTGTTTTTCTTGCAAATCTTCAAGTATCTTCCTGAGCCATACTATTTCTTTCGTTGCTTTAGCTGCAGCCACATATTCTGCTTATGTTGTTGAATCTGTTGGAACTGACTGTTTGCGTGACTAACTGTTTGCGTGATTTCCATGAAACAGTTGTTGATCCAAGACTCATAGTGTATCCAGAAGTGGATACTCCTGTCTCCTTATCGCCATCAAAGTCTAAGTCTGAGTACCCAATAATTTTGAAATCATCCACTTTAGAGTACTTGAGTCCAACGTCTTGAGTCCCCTTCAAGTATCTTAGAACCCTCTTTGCAGCTGACCAGTGTCCTTCACAAGGTTTATGCATGAACCTTGAAAGTATGCCTACAACATAAGAAATATCCGGTCTAGTTGTTGTAAGGTAGATAAGACTTCCCACAAGTTGTCGATACTTGGTCGCATATTCAAATTCTTTTTCTTCGCTTGATGTGAGCTTTATTTTCTGTTCCATTGGAGTAGATATAGGATTGCAATCTGTCATGCAAAATTTGTTTAGTAGTTCTCCAACATATTTTTTCTGA
>LPNX010864793.1:270488-301502 GCA_001517045.1 Pseudotsuga menziesii
AAAAGTTTTTATGGCTAGAGTTCTCATCAAGTTGTATAACATGTTTTTTCCGTTGTAATATGTATTATGTCCATGAATGCTATGGGGCTTGTTCAGATTTTAGATATACTTCTTCAAACTGGAATCCAAGCACAATACTTCAAATCTGATTAAATATGCATGGAATAGTTCACAACCCCATTTGACATCAATGACAACACTAATTCCAACGATCTCCCCCTTTAACATTTATGTCCACACCAAGTAATACAAGCTCCCCCTGAAAGTGAGCTCCCCCTTTGGTTTTTATCTAATTTGGTTTGAAATTTGAAGTCCTATGTTGTTCCTTGTTCTACTCCCCCTTACTTTTAGCCTGCCTTTCTCTTCTTTGTTTTACTATACATTTCCTCCACCTTTGACATTAACGGAAAATGTGTCTACTAGTGTTCGTGTCAACTATGGCTTCGCCATTTTTTTGTTGTGAATCATCTTTTCTTTGTCCACAAATATCCCCTTGTGATTGTTTTCTTTCTCTCATTTTAAAAAACTCTTTGTCCTTATTTTTGCTTTTATGTTGCAGACAGTCTCTTCATTTGCAACATTCATTGTATGTTCTCTTAATCCTTACTAGTGATAGCTCCTCTATCATCCTCACTTTTGTGTGTTGCAAATTTCAATCTTTATTTTTTATTTTTTATTCGAGGGAGATAACTCCCAACTTCTGCCTTGCGTGTTCAAATGCTTATTTTAGTAATGGTTTAATAAAAATTCCAGCTATCTTCTCCTTAGTATTCACATATTCCAACTTTATTTTGTTGTTACACACTTGCTCTCTTAGGAAGTGATATTTTATTGGTATGTGTTTAGTCTTCAAAAGCATGACTAAAATTTTTGAAATGCTTATGGCAGTTGTATTGCCACTATAGATAGAAATAGGTTGACCAAATTCAACCTAGATGTACTCCAAGGTTTTTTTCATCCATAAGATATGAGTGCAACACTCAGTTGTAACAATGTATTCTACTTCAGTAGTTGATAAATAAATTGAAGGTTGTTTTCTGCTTGACCATGCAACTAAACAGTCCCCTAAGAAGAATGCATTGCCACTTGTACTTTTTCGGTCAACATCTATATGCTATTAGATCAAAATTATGATTTTTTTGGTACCTACCATACACCAAACTAAGTTGTAACCTTGAGATATTTAAAGATTCTTTTGACTTCTACCGCATCTGATTCTTTCGGAGCAGACTGAAATATGACTAGTAGTCCAATTGCTTGCCTGATATCATATTTCGAATCTGTTAGATATAACAAACTACAAATCATTGATCTCTATTGTGTTGGGTCTATTGAGGGGGATTCATCATCTTTGTTGAGTTTGCATCTGGTTGTCATAGGTTTTTTAACAAGAGCAAATTCCGTCATTCCAAATCTTTTGAGCATTTCCTTCAAATACTTGGACTGAGAGATAAAAATTCCTTTTGATATCTGGGAAATTTGAAGTCCAAGAAAAAATGATATTTCTCCAATCATTGACATTTCAAACTCATTTTCCATATTATTAGCAAACTGGTGACTTAGTTCATCAATATTGCATCCAAAAATAATTTGATCAACATACACAATTGTGATCAATAGCCAATCTTTTTCAATTTTGAAATGCATACTATTATTTGCGTTACCTCTTTTCAATCCTTGGTGGATTAGGCATTTTTCTATACATGGATACCAAGCTTTGGGAGCTTGTTTCCACCATCCTGAATCTTTAGAGCATTTCCTTCAAATACTTGGACTGAGAGATAAAAATTCCTTTTGATGTTTGGCAAATTTGAAGTCCAAGAAAATATGATAGTTCTCCAATCATTGACATTTCAAACTCCTTTTCCATATCATTAGAAAATTGGTGACTTTGTTCATCAATATTGCATCCAAAAATAATGTCATCAACATACACTATTGTGATCAATAACCCATATTTTTCAATTTTGAAATATATACTACTATTGTATCACCTCTTTCCAATCCTTGGTGGATTAGGTATATTTCTAGACATGCATACCAAACCCTGGGAGTTTTTTTGAGACCATAGAGAGATTTCTTCAACCTCCAAACATGGTCTTCAAGAATAAACTTCCTCATTTAACTCACCATTCTTCAATTTATATTTTACATCCATTTGATATACCTTAAAGTTCTTGAAACACGAGTATGCTAGAAACACTCTGATAGCTTGCATTCACGCAACTGGTGTGAAAGTTTCATCAAAATAAATTCCTTCAACTTGGGGATAACCTTTCCACACTAACCTGGCATTTTTTCATACAATTTAACCATCTTCATTTAGTTTGTTTTTTAATATATCCACTTAGTACCAATTACATTCTTGTCTTTGGGTCTTGGAACTAGTTCCCAAGATACACTTTTTCAATCTTACTGACCAAGTTCTTCACTCTTTGCCTTGATCTAGTTTTGATGTTTATGAGCTTCATTGCAATCCTTGGGTTCTATTGTAGACAATAGAGCCATGTCTCTTCTTTTTGGATTTTTTTGCAGTTTTCTTCAATATCTCCAATGATAAGGTATTTTGAATGATCTCTTTTCACACTCTTGGAAGATGGTTTATGGGTTCTTTGATTTTTACATATTGTTTTGGATACTTGTTCTTCGGTTTCTTGTTTCTTCTTTTGTTCATCTTCTTGTTCCTCTTCATGTTTCTCTTCATCTTCTTTGGTTTCTTCCTCGTAGATAGTTTCATTTATCTCCCTTTCGTCTTGAAACTCTATCTTTTGTGGTAATTCTTCATCAACCTTGACATCTATAGATTCCACAATTATTCTCAACCTTTTATTTTAACACTTATAAGCCTTACTATAAGTGGAGTATCCCAAGATAATCCCTTCATTAGATCTTGTATTAAATTTGTGGGATTATCGTCATTGATTTAGATGTAACATTTACTTCCAAAAATTCTGAAATACTCTATTGAATTTGGCCTTCCTTTCCAAAGCTCATAAGGGGTTCTATCATGGTTCACTCTCAGTTGAGGTCTGTTAATTATATAAATTTTTGCTGCTATAACTTCTCTCCAAAAGGTTTCAGCTATGTTGGCTTCAAGTAGCATGGCCCTTGTTGCTTCTTGGCATTCCTATTCTTTCTCTTGGTTAATCCATTATGTTGGGGAGTTCTTGCCACACAATATTGTATTTGGATACCATGTTCTTCACAAAACGGGTTGTATTCTTTTGAGGTAAATTTCCCCTCCATTATCAAATCAAAAACATTTTATTTTATGTCCACTTTCATTTTCAACAAATGCTTTGAAAGTTTTGAATTTACCAAAGGCTTCATATTTTTCTTCAAGGAATGTCACTCATATCATTATAGTATAATAATCAATAAACAACATAAAATACATCTCTCCTTGGAGAGTCTGAACTCTAGTTGTTCCACATAAGTCAATATGTATCAATTCTAGAGGTTTTGAAGATGAGTGATGCTCCTTTCGCTTGAAGTTGACCCTTGTTTGCTTCCCATGTTGACATGACTCACAAATTTTGTTTGTGGTTTTAGATAACTTGGGAATTCCTCTAACTACCTATCTCCTATTGATATTTACTAGGTTGGCAAAATTAAGATGTCCTTACCTTTTATACCAAATCCATATCATCAATATGACCAACATATCACCTTTCTCTTTGGATTTCCTTTAAAATGTATACATTCCCTGATGTTCTAATTCTTGTTCTGGTTTACTTCTTTTGATCTATTTCATCTTATTTCACAACTATCAGTATAAAATGTGAGATTGTAATTGGAATCACACATGTGTCCCACACTTAATAAATCATGTTTTAGTCCTTCAACATACAACACATTTTGATCCTTATCCCTACTTTTTAATGCCATTGTTCCTTTACCCATAATTTTTGTTGTTCCATCATCTCCAAAAGTCACATCCCTTCATTTTTCTTTCTTTAAAGTGATAAACGTTTTTTTGTCACCCATCATATTTTTTGTGCAATCATTACCTATCTACCACTTCTTCATCTTTGATCATATAGATCTATTCCACATATATCATTTGGCTTTTCTTCTTCGTGATTTATTTGTCATATTTTTTGTGCAATCATTACCTATGTACGACTTGTCTTCATCTTTGATAATATAGATCTATTCCACATATATCATATGGATTTTCTTCTTCCTGGTTTATTTGACTCATTTGACAGTATTTTGCTAGATGTCCAAAAATCTTGCACTTGGAGCATTTAACATCATACTTAAACAAAAATGAAAAAGAATTTGTATTTGCATATGCATACTTGTTTTGGTTGATTTCCTTGTTCTTGGTTTTTAAGTATTTCCTTTCTAGAGGAGCTTTAGATCATTTTGCTCTATGACCAAAAATATGACAAGCATAACATTTCCAAAGAATAAGTTATGGTACATGAATGAACATTGTCTTCTAATAGGGATAAAGTCACTTGTTGGAGGCCTGGTTGTTGTCCTTCTCCATGATTCATTTGACGTGGATTATGATCCTCTTGGCTCAACAAGTTGTTTAACCACATTAGGATAACTAGTTGAGGTGAAATTACGTTTTCTTCTTAGTCGAGAAGCTTCATGTTCCATATCTTCGCATTATCTTTCCCTAATTGTAAGTCCTTTAAGATTTTTTTCTAAATGTATCTTCAACTTGTTTAATTCAAACTTGTGTTTAACAATTATGTCTCTTGGATGGTTGATTTCTTATTCCTTGGAGTATTCGGCTTTAAAGTTTTGATATTTGGTCTCAAAACTAATTCCTCTCTTATCAATTGGACTCCTTTGTTGGAGAATCATATTATTTAGATCTGTTGAACCTTTTTCTATTTTTTTATTTAATATGCTTTTACTTTTCAGTTGTTCTTGGAGAGTATGTATCTTGACTTCCTTCTTTGACGGGTCTTCCTTCAATCCACGAGTTAATCGTTCCCTTGCTTCCATGTGTTCTCTTTTCTTATTCCTATTGATATTTTTTAAATTCTCATTTTCGTCTAAAGTTGTTATCAACTCTTATTCAATTTCAACAACTCTTGCCTCTTCATTATCTTCATTTGTCTCATTTTCTTGATGAGGTTGATCTTCCAAGGCTAGGAATAAAATTTCATCCATGTCAATAACTGATTTTTCTTCTTCTTCATCATGGTCTGGAACTCCATATTTAACTTTTGTGTAGTAATTTATTTTCCTTGCGTACCTTCCTTTTGAGAAGTCTCTTCTTTAGTTTGTTATGTCTTTGTCTTTCCTTAGTGTACATTTTGCAACAATGTGTCCGATTTTCGACAATTAAAACAATTTACAAGCAACTTACTTTTGAACCTACTAGTTCCCCTGGTAACTTGTTTACAAAGTTTTCCATTTCTTCATCTGATATTGGAGGAGAGAATGGCTGAATTTTCATATTCTCTTGATTCTTTTTTGCGGCTTTGAACATAGCTTCCTTTTTATTTTAATCTCCAGTTCTCATTTTGTAGACAACAAGGATTCCATGCAACTCATTCAATTTAAGTGCATCTAGATTTTCGTTTTCTTCAATGGTTGATACCTTTGGAATGAACCTGGATGGAAGAGATCTTAACACCTTTTGAACCACAACAATTTATTTTATCTCTTCTCCTAGACCTCTCATTGTATTTAGCACTTCTTCCACTGTTTGGAAACATGCATCAATACCTTCTTCTTCCATCATTTTTAGACCTTCAAATTGAGTTATATAAGTTTGAAGCTTGGCCTTTTAGACATTAGTATCGCCTTGATAGACATTCTTCATTTTGTCCCAAATTTCTTTAGTTGTGGTGTAATTCATCACCTTTACAAATTTAGTTACCTTCAATCCAGCTCATATGGAATTCACAGCTTTAACATTAAATTCACCTGCCTTCCTTTTTATTAACTCAGCTGGAGGATTTTTGGCATATTTTATCCATTCTCTACACTTTCCCAAATATCCAACACTAATGACATAAAATATTCTCCCATTCTCTTACTCCAGAAGACATAATTTGTACCATAAAAAAGAATATCTTTATAAGCCATGTGTGTTCTAAAAGATCCCATTCAAGTTGGTTAGACTTGTGAGAGGAACTTGGCTCTGATACCAATTGTTGAGCGCACAAGGATACTGAGAGGGGGGTGTGAATCAATATCTTGCACTTTAACTACTTTTTCTTTCAACCAAGTACTACGTCAAATATATTTAAGTATTCATCAACATATATAAGCATTCAATAACTATTATATGTAAGTGACCCTTAACGAGAACTTATCACACATAGACACCAGATGTATATGAAACTCAATAGTATAATTCTAATACATGAACATAAGAAGACTCCAATATCCGAAGATTGCTAACTACAACTGGTATGAGGCTCCAACCTCAAAAAAAAATTGTTAGCTTTGACTAACAATGGATGCTTGTTGGAGTAGGGTCCCGTAGCTACAAGGAAAGTTGCTACATCGGGACAGGGAATTCAAAAGAAGACAGTACCTAAGCGGCCGAGAAGAGAGAGCTCAACCACTGCACTTAAGGTAGCGGCAAAGACAGGAGGGCTCAGCTACCCTCATAAAGGAAAAGGAGCAACGGGCCGAGGTATTGAAGACAAAGGACAGCAAAAAGCGGCACCCATACCCACGATCAGCGCCAGGAAGCTGTGGTGTGACGGCAAGCGGCAACCCACAATACAGACGCGTCGACTGTCACAGCTAGGGTTTTTGGGTTACTGTTGGGAAAGGCCCACAGTTTTGTAATGGCGAGACCTTCGGGCCGCCTATATAAGCATGTATTTTGTAATGTAAAAGGTTAGAAAATTGGGTAGCTGCTTAGACAGTCAGACATAAGGTAGCCTCTAAGTCATTTAGTTAGCCAAGTGTCTCTAGAGTCTCAGTATTGTAAGAGTTAAGCTCTGGTTCTATTATTCAGTCTGTAGTTATCTTACTGTAACCAGTAGTTGGTTCCTAGAGCATGTATGTAACAATCCGCAGGGATTGAGAGTGAGAGAGAGAGGAGGAGTATATTGAAAGAAGGCAATATAAAGATGAAGAAGAGATCTAAGAGATAAGGGCTCCCAGGTGTGTGTGGAGTTTCCCAGAAGATCTCAGGCTGCATAGTAGGTTGCAGCGGAACTGTGTTTACTCTCTCAAGATATAATATAAAAACCAGTTCCCGTGGACGTAGCTTCCCCCCTGGAGGTGAACCACGTAAAATTCGTGTGTTGTGTGACGATTTCATGTGTTTGTGCTTTACTTATGTGTTATCTGTTACCTATTACATGAATGTTGCTTATCAGTGATGAATGTATGTATGTTATGCTTCAATTATAGTGCATAGAAGGTTCACCGCAAGTTGAATGTATCAAGTAGCCTGTATATGAGTTTATCAGTGCTTGGTTCATGTTAGTTGACAATTATTGCGTTAAGTGACTCCAGTATATGAATCCCGCGAGTTCAGGATAGTTGATGTTAAGCATATTAGACTATAGGAGTCTAAGTGAGGCTGTTAGCTTAACTAGTATACTAAGAGAGAAGCCTTTGGGCCGTGAGAGCCATATTGAAGTCTTACCATAAAGGATATCGCAGTATAGAAGGGTAGCTGAGGAGATAGTTTGCGCATCTCTCTAGAGGCAGCAATGCGATAAGAGACCGCTCCCTCCCAGGGCCAGCGAGTAAGAAAGGTTGCCATCGCAGAGAGAGATCCCACTGGCTAAGAAGAGTTGCGAGACCCCAGGATGCTAAAAAACCCGGTTGAGGACACTTGAGTCTTCAACCACCCCATCTAAGATCACTTCGGGTGAGACTTTAGGCTGCTCTGCAGTCTGTTGCTGAAAGGGCCAGTGAGCTAGGGGTTTTGTTGGTACATAACAAGTAAACCCGGGTCTGCCCCACAGAGCCAACAATGCTACAACACCCTGAATATTAAGGACTCTGTCAAAGACACAATATTGCTTCCTTCTCTACCTAGTACCCTGATTAGTACTTGTTTATTTAAAGTTATGCAACTACATTGTTATATACTTTCTTCCCTTCACTATGTATCATATCTTCTTATGTACCTTCAACTCTGTATCTAAGCAATTTTTCAAGGTGCTTAACTCTTCAAATTATGTCCAACAAACTGATTTATTGTTCTCTATTATCAAACTCAATATGTCTTATGAACAAACCTAAGGGAGGGCCTTAAGAAATAATGTACAATATACCCTCCTTCAACATAGCCACTTTCAAATTGTAACTTATTCAACTAATCAAAATTCGGTCCTAAAATGATCTTCCATACCTCGAGTGAGATCTTATTCTAGGCTTGATCCATGTTCTTTTACCCATGTATTCATCAAGTCCTCATCTTCCTCGAATCTCTACCTTTGTCCTGCACCTTCGGACTTGTATTTATCTTCTAGGGAAGACTCCTTGCTTTTGTTATCCAACCTGAATCCCCTACTAGGGTTGTACCTCTGTCTCCTCCCCACCTCAGATCCTAAATCAAAAATTGATTTCATTCCACATTAAAGTGAGAAGGCTCAAATCTTTATTTATAACAATCAAGAGTTGCATTTTAAAATATGATCTATCTCAAAATATAATTATAATTTCAAACTTGGGTCGACATGTTATTATACTATTTGTTTACAGGAGAGTTGACCTAACATTATGCTTGTGTGATTTCAAACATAAAACAATCCTTCAAAGTCAACATAGAATTGGTTATTCAAAGTCCACTTTAAGGTCCCTTCTAAAACCGCTTCAAGAAATACTTGAAGTTTTTAGGGCTTCATATGATCTTGCATACACATCATTACGGATTTAAGTCCCACTAGGTCTAGTATAGGATTCTTCGACTTCAAATATTCACTTTTGAATGGACTTATTCCATATGCATGCTTGTAGAAGGGTTCTTGTCAACATTGGACAATGCTTCATTAATATGTCTCCAATACTCTGTTGGGGAACTTCTTAACCTTAAAATATTGAACATAAAATAAAATCACAGAAGGGAACAATATTCCAAGAAAAGAGGTGGTGTCTAAAGATGTTACAACACTAAATCACATCGCATCATGATCAAAACATCACAATCCATAATGAGTATGAAAGACATCAAATCACTATGTTAGACAATCCATAGGGTCTCCTTTTTATAGTCTCCAGATCTAACCAACCTCATGGAAGTCTATCCACAAATAGGGGTCACTAGTCCTAACAATTTATGCAAAATCCGCAATGTCACAAAGTTTAGTTAGTTGTTGTAGTAACGTCGAACACAGTCTTTTCGATTATTCAGTTGTCTGATCAACTAATTGTTCAATCGCTCCATTGATGTTCCTAGATGAGTCTCCAGTCGATTGCTCCACTAGTAGTCTGTCATCCAACAACATTGTGTTTCGAGAAGATCCAGAGGTGTGATGAACCACCAAAATCTTGGGTTCTAACACCCCCCAGCACACAACACTCTGGAGATTTGGGAGGTGTAATTACTTACTATGAACACCCCTTCATAATTGTAGTTTCATGAAGCTCGATTATAGCCTGGATTTTCACAAACTTAGCTTCTGGTAAAGGCTTCGTAAAGATATCAACAACCTTATCATATGTTCAGCAATAAATAAGTGAGACAACGTTCTCGTGTACTAACTATTTAAAATAGTGAATATGAATTTCAACATGTTTAATCTTGCTATGGTAAATAGGATTATTATCAAGTTAAATAGCATCACGAGTATCACGCTAAATAACAATGGAGGCTTAAACAGGAAACCCAAGCTCGTCGAGAAGCCAGCGAATCCAAACTGCTTCTATTCCTACATTGACTACACCACGATACTCGATTTCCGTAGACTAAAGAGGGACTACCATTTGTTTCTTACACAACTAATCCAAGGGCCTAGAACTCAACCGAAACGTAAACATGGAATTTCGCTCATCAATGTAGATGCCACAATTGGAATTAATGTCCCCGACTAACGGTTTTGTCTGTCAACAATACTTAATACCATACTAATAAGGGCCTTTAATGTAGCAAGCAATTTTCTTTGCATCCTTCCAGCGACTTTGTCAAGGATCCTGCATCTACCAAAAAACCACACTGACAACATAAGAAAGATCCGATCGACTGTAAGTTAAATAAATCAAGCTATTAACCAACTGTCGATAAAGAATGGCGTTGACTCGTGGAGAGTCACAGACGTTCGACAACTTCACTCCACACTGATAATGTGTAGCACACGACTTACAGTCATCCATCTTGAATCATTTTAAGAGATCCAAGACATGCTTAGGATGGGTAAAAATATATATAATCATCCATTTGCAAAATTTGAATGCCAAAAAAGAAATGCAAGAGCCCAAGGTCAATCATTTCAAAGGTATCTATAAGTTGTTTCTTCAAACCCAAAATCAAATTGACATTATTTCAAGTCATGACTAAATCATTAACATACAGTGCCACAATCAAAATATCACCATAAACATGTAATACATAAATATTGTGATCAAATTCACAATGTTTGAAGTCAAGATTGTCAAAGAAGTGGCCAATATCCTCATACCAAATAGAAGGTTCCTATTTCAAACAATACAATGACTTCTTCAGTCGACGAACAAGAGCAAAATCACTCACAAAGCCAAGAGGTTGCTCCATATAGATTTCTTCTAGAAAATATCCATGAAGAAAAACATTTTTAATATCTATTTGAAGAAGCTCCCATCCAAATTGAGCAACAACGAAAAGTATCAACATGAAAAAATTCATCTTTGCAATAGGAGCATGTTGATGAAATTGTCATTGATGCCAACAAGGACTTGTAGTGGCCCCACGGATTTTCATTGATGCCACCAAGTCCCACTTGCATTTCCTTGGACCCCTTACAAAGTGGGGTTGTGCCTTGAAGCACCTTGTACACATCTGAAAAGGTCCCTTTTTCCCAAAGGCTGTATTTTGAAGCCACTACCTTGTTGAAGATGTTGAAGACCTTGGAAATGATGTTGAAACCTTTGTGGATGATGGAGAATCCCTAGATGGGTTGGAGAAGCATTAAAGACCCATTATGTGGCCATTCATGCTCTGATGGTGTCATGGTACCCCAAGAGAAGGCCTAGCAATCCCACAGGTGATGTCATGATGGATCTTGACCCTTGGAGGTCCCCTTGCATGGTTAAGGTGCCTAAATAATCCCATGAACCCTCATGCTTGATGAAGAAGCCTTGAAGAAGTCATTGGACCCACACTTAGTGGTTTGATGATCTTGCAACCCTTTTTGGGTTCATGGAGCTCTTGTATGATGATGATGAGCTTGTATGGTCTTTGACATGCTATGGAACCCATCAACATGCCCTTGGTATGATGAAGAATCCCATGAAGACTTCTCCATAGTGAAGAAGTCTTTGAAAAATCCTCTAGTACTCTGATGAATATTATGTGGTCATTTGTGAGTTAATGGGGTCTTAGAACCCTTGGGGATGGTCATAGGGCATAAGGAAAACTGTGCACCCACTTATTTGATGGTATGATGACACCTTGTACATTTGGTTGCTTTTGGGGTCCTTGGTCATGTATGTCATGGTGATGGGGTCCTCTTTGAAGCCATTGAGGCTTGTTGCAACACTTGGACATACTTTATGCCACACAATAGACCCTGAGAAATATGGTGGCATGATAACACACTTGCTACACCCTTGGCGTTGATGATGTGATGGATACCCCATGTACTTTAATGATGTGGCAAATAAATAATTACATGCAATTTTTAAATGGTAGGGTTTTACCCTTGAATGAAGGATTTTTTATACAAATTCAAATTTAAATTAAAAGTAAAAAAAATATCACACTTACCTTGTTGACCTAAGTCTGCCCTATTTTAATGAGGTGGACAAACATAGATGTGTATTTAAACACAAGCTTTCACACTCCAAACGATAAAAAAAATGATGTCGAGATGAAGATAAACTCGCTGACTATGAAAAGAAGTCGACTGAGGCAACTAAAGAAGAGAAGGTTAAGGAGCTCATTGATGGCTGATATTTTTCAGAGAAGTATTTTCTTTTTGGTTTTTACAAGCATCGAAGCTTGACCAACATACATTTGCACTAGTCCAAGTTTGATCCGGGCTAGAAGAGAAAGCAGTGCCAAATTCTTTTCACATGTTTAAAGTTGGTTGCCCTCCACCACAAATCTCAGCTTGTTCTTGCACCAATAGCTAAGCATATTCAGTCACGTTTTGGAGCAGTAGTAGGAGGAAACAAAGACCCGAAATTCATCAGTAGAGAGAATTTTGTTTGTTTTTTCTTTTTGGTAGTCCAACATTTGGACTTGTTTGGGGTATATTGAATCAATCATGACTCTTTCCACATAAAAACTCTTCACTCAGTATGAGATTTTTGAGGAGTAACCAATGGTTACTACTGGAGTGAAACAATATGAATTCATGAGAAGAACATACCCGAATTTGAAGCAGCAGGAGCAGCAGTATCTCCATTTGGAAAGCAGTCCAAGTTTGATGGTAAAACAATGAACTAGGGTTTGAACAGTCTGGTTTTGAAGGTCATCTTCAACATCAGTTACATCCCAAGCTTGAAGTGTGACTTACACAAGTGTTTGTCATAAAAGTAAGTTATATGGTATGTTGAAACTGTGGTGTGATTTACATTCTAGTATGATGACGATATGGCAATGCCCTACAAACTATCATGCTACTATATGATTTGATGAACACCTTGATGTACACCTACAGTGGTACATGAACATGTAAATATATACAAAGAAGTATGATGATGATTATGTATAAGGATGATAATAATTCATGTATACAGTGATGTACACAGCGGTAAAGAATACAATGATACATATAGTGAACTTATAAAAGGTAATTATAGTAATGTTACAGTGATGATACAAACCCTATGATGATGCTTTGATGTGACGTACATATTGTATGATGGAAGCAAACTATGATGATATGATGATATGACTATGATGCACAACCAAGTGAGTATAAAACAATGGTGAAATATGCAGTGGTACAATACACTAAGATAATGATTCGATGATGTACTGGATGAAGATGATGGTTATTCTATGATGTAGTGGTACAATACACATGATACATTCACCTTGATGATGAACTATATGATGACGATGAGATGAGTAGATGTATGCATGATCTTTATGATGATGTACACCCTATGTTACAAACCTTGATGATGACATGTTTAGACCTTGATGTTTGATGACTTGACAGTGATCGACAACGTTGATGAGAAGACCTGGCAGTGTTGATGAGAGTGATGAGCAAAAGACCAGCAGTATTGACAAACATAGTGATGAGAAGAGATTGACCGACAGTGCTGACCAACATAGTGATGAACAAAGATTGACCAACAATGTTGATGAGTGGGTTGAGCAACATAGGTATATGATTGTTTGCAAAAAGAATCTTGTACTTGAGGATTGGAATCCTCAAACCTTTCGTAGTTGGAGCTAAGAAACCAGGTTGGGTCTTGTTATGAGAGTTGGTGCTCTTTTCATGAGTTAGTGCTGATTGTAATCGAAAATATTGTAGTATTCCATCACCATAAATAAATATCAAAATTACATATATTCTTGCCTATTGATGTGATGATTGTGCTTATGACTTATGGTTGATTTAGCTCATGCATATGATGATGTGATTGATAACATAATACTTGATACACTTTGATTAAAAGAAGGTAAAAAGGCTTAAATTGCTCACACACTGATTCACCCCCCTCTTAGTGTGGCCATTATGTCCAACAATTGGTATCAGAGCATGCCTTCATCACAAGAATTGCAAGCTTGAAGGATATCTATGGAGACAATGGAAGAAAAAGCAAAGTCATCAAACAATGATGTGTCTGTACTTGATGTTACAAACAATTTCGATTGGAGGAGCAAAATGAAGGCTTATCTGAAGAAGTTTGGTGTTTGGGAGATTGTGATCAATCCACCTGTTGCCTCAAATAAGAAGGGCAAGGAAGCTGCACATAAGGAAGCAAAGAAGGACAATGCTACAGCCTTGAAGTTCCTCATGGATGGACTTCCCAGCTCAGTGAAGGAAAGTGTAGGGGAGTACACTTCAGCCAAAGACCTATGGTTCAAGTTGGAAAATGAGTATCATAAGGAAAGACCAAACATCGAAAAGACAGAAAAGGAATAAGAAGACAAGCCCCCGGAAGAGGTCATCCAAGAAGAGGACTCCAGTAAAGGTATGGATTCTTTTGTTTGTAGTGATAGCTTGTGTGATGAAATTGAGAAGGTTCTCGCATAAGATGATGAAGGGCTATTAAAGGTTGCACAAGGGATACATCTCACCTTATTAAATATTAATCTCATAGCAAATTGGGCCATGAACACAATAAATATCAACCATAGTGGATTCACGGAGTTCAAAAAGAAAATCTTGGATTTTTTGAATGAATATCAACAGAAGACCATGACAATGAAAATGTTGCATGTGAATCTCAAACACAAGGATAAAGAGTTGCAGGATCAGTTGAAAGAAAATATGTTGAAGTTGAATGATTAAAGATTGAATTGATCAGTCAAAAGGGAGAACAAAAAGATCCTGCTGAAGAGATTGAAGAAACTAGGGAGGTTAATCATGATCTGAAGTCTCAGCTAGAGGAAGCCAAGAGAATAGAAGAAATTTTGAAGAATCAGCTGGAAGAAAATGAGCAGACAATCCAGAAGCTGGAAATGGAGATAGTTGGTCTTAGGAAAATGTGAAAAGAATGATGATTTTGTCAAGTTCAAGGACAATTCAATTGTCCTAGATAAGAGCTTGGATTGCCAAAGATCTCCATGTGACAAGACATGTCTTGGTTACAAGAAGAAGAAAGAAAAATATGAAGATGACACTTGGTCTCCTAAGACCTTAGAAGTAGGTCCATCAACAACTACTCCCCATGCACCTGCACATGACAACAAGGACTTTGAAAGTTCAAAAATGCAACAAGGAGTTAGGTCTATTCCTCAAAGCAAGCTCATAAAAGAAACAACTCCAAGATGTAACCAAAGTCTCAGGTATGAAAGTGGTTTCAATGGTTATTATTATTTTTGTTCTAACTTTGGTCATAATGATATGGATTGTAGACTCTACAGAAGGAGTGTTGGAAGCCCTAATGACAAAGTCAGATGATGGACATGTAACCAAGTTGGACATATTTCTGCCACCTATCACACATTGAGATGCTACACCTGTAGTGGGTTTGGTCACAAATCCCAAGAATGTGCAATTCAAAGAAGCCAACCAAATAGGAATCCTTCATGCACATCAACAAGAAGAACCAATGAACCTTTTCAGAAGACCAATGTAGGAAGATTTGAAGATCAAAAGGCAAAGGCCTATAGTCAGGGACACTCTCAAGCATGAAGACATGAAGTTGATCAAAGAAGTGTTGGAAGTTCCAACAACTTGGTCAGGTGTTGGACATGTAACCATGTTGGTCACATTGTTGCATATTGTCGTACGATGAGGTATTATGGTTGCAGTGGCTTTGGGAACAAAGCTCAATATTTTTGGAGTACACGGAAACAACCCATGAGAATATTCTCATACAACTCATCAAGGAAAGCCAATACAAATGAAGGAACAATTGCTTACAGGGCAAATGCCAAGAAGCAATTATGGATGAAGAAGACCGAGAAGTTACAGATATGACAGGTTGATCAGAGAAGGGAGGATGGCTGCCACATGGAAAGCCAAGTGTAAGGTATCTCAAAGACCTTAACACACCTTAAGTTCACGAGGTTGGAGGATGAACTCAAAGAAGAAAGGATGACTACTTCAAGCATATAGACAAGTCCGAGGATATTGCATATTGATAGGGGGGCAATGATCAGTGATTTCAGAACACAGGTATGTGGACACCCTTTTCCATTAATGTCAAATAGGGAGAGATGAAGACAAAAGGGGAGCATGCTCACAAGGGGAGCATGAGTTGTTCTCATCAATGACAAAGGGGAAGATTGTTGACGAAATTGTCATTGATGCCAACATGGACTTGCAGTGGCCCCACAGGTTGTCATTGATGCCACCAAGTCCCACTTGCAGTGCCTTGGACCCCTTACAGAGTGGGTTTGTGCTTTGAAGCACCTTGTACCCAATTGAAAAGGTCCATGTACCCACAAGGTTGGATCTTGAAGCCACCACCTTGTTGAATATGTTGAAGCCTTTGTGGATGATGCAGAATCCCTAGATGGGTTGGAGAAGCATTAATGACCCATTCTTTGTTCAATCATGCTCTGATGGTGTCATGGTATCCTAAGAGAAGGCCTAGCAATCCCGCGGGGGATGTCTTGATGGATCTTGATCCTTGGAGGTCCCCTTGCATGGTTAAGGTGGTCGAAGAAGCCAATGAAGCCTCGTGCTTGATGAAGAATCCTTGAAGAAGTCCTTGGACCCAAACTTAGTTGTTTGATGATCTTGCAACCCTTGTTGGGTTCATGGAGCTCTTGTATGGTCTTTGACATGCTATGAAATCCATGAACATGCCCTTGGTATGATGAAGAATCCCATGAAGACTTATCCATGGTGATGAAGTCTTTGAAAGAGCATTTGGCACTATTATGTAGATGATGTGGTCATTTGTGGGTTAATGGGGTCTTGGAACCCTTGGGGATGGTCCTATGGCATAAGGAAAACTGTGTACTTATTTGATGGTATGATGAAACCTTGGACATTTGTTTGCTTGTGGGGTCCTTGGTTATGTATGTCATGCTAATGGGGTCCTCTTTGAAGCTCTTAAGGCTTGTTGCAACACTTGGACATACTTGATGGCATACAACAAACCCTAAGACATATGGTGGCATGATAGCACACTTGTTACACCCTTGGTGTTGATGATGTGATGGATACCCCATGTACTTTAATGATGTGTCAAAGAAATAATTACATGCAAATTTTCAATGGTAGGGTTTGACCCTTGAACGAAGGATTTTTTATACAAATTCAAAATTTTAAATTAAAAGTTAAAAATACAAAAAAAAATCACACTTACCTTGTTGACCTAAGTCTGCCCTATTTTAATGAAGTGGACACACATAGATGTGTACTTAAACACAAGCTTGCACACTCCAAATGATAAAAAAAACAATGACGAGATGAAGATAAGTTCACTGACTGTGAAAAGAAGTGGACTAAGGCATCTAACAAAGAAAAGGTTAAGGAGTTCGCTGATGACTGAGATTTTTTAGAGAAGCATTTTATTTTGGGTTTTTACAAGCATCGAAGCTTGACTAGCATACATTTGCACAAGTCCAAGTTTGATCTGGGATAGAAAAGTAAATAGTCCCAAATTATTTTCACAAGTTGAAAGTTGGTTGCCCTCCACCACAAATATGAGCTTGTTCTTGCACCAACGACTAAGCATATTCAGTCACATTTTGGAGCAGCAGTAGAAGGAGACATAGAACCGAAATTCCTCAGTAGAGAGAATTTTGTTTGTTTGTTTCTTTTTGGTAGTCTAACGTTTGGACTTACTTGGGGTATATTGAACCAGTCATGGCTCTTTCCAAAGACAAACTCTTCACTTAGTCTGAGATTTTTGAGGAGTAACTAATGGTTACTGCTGGAGTGAAACAGACTGAATTCATTAGAAGAATAGACCCAAATTTGAAGTAGTAACAGCAGGAGTATCTTTGTTTGGAAAGCAGTCCAATTTTGATTGTAAAAACAATGACTTAGGGTTTGAACAATCTAGTTTTGAAGGTCATATCCAGCCTTAGTTACAACCCAAGCTTGAAGTGTGACTTACACAGGTGTTTTTCATAAAAGTAAGTTCTATGGTATGTTGATAGAGTGGTGTGATTTACATTCTAGGATGCTGGAGATATGATGATGCCCTACAAACTATGATGCTACTATATGATTTGATGAACACCTTGATATACACCTATAGTGGTAGATGAACATGTAAATATATACAAAGAAGTATGATGATGGTTATGTATAAGGATGGTGATAATGCATGTATACAATGATGTACACAATGGCAAAGGATACAATGATACATACAGTGAACTTATGAAAGGTAATGATAATAATGTTATAATGATGATGCAAACCCTATGATGATGCTTTGATGTGACGTGCATGCTGTCTGATGCAAGCAAACTATGATGATATGATGATATGATTATGATGCACAACCAAGTGAGTATAAGTCAATGGTGATATATGTAGTGGTACAGTACACTAAGATAATGATTTGATGATGCACCGGATGAAGACGATGATTATGCTATGATGTTGCCTTATACACATGATAGATTCACCTTGATGATGAACTGTATGATGATGATTAGATGAGTAGATGTATGCATGATCTTGATGATGATGTACACCCTATGTTACAGACCTTGACAATGATCAGACCTTGATGTTTGATGACTTGACATTGACCAATAGTGTTGATGAGAAGACCTGGCAATGTAAATGAGAGTGACGAGCAGAAGACCAAGAGAGTGATGAGCATAGATTGACCAATAGTGTTGACCAGCAGAGTGATGAGCATAGATTGACCATCAATGTTGATTAGTTGGTTGAGTAGTAGAGGTATATGACTGTTTACAAGAAGAATCTTGCACTTGAGGATTGGACTCTTCAAGCCTTTCGTCGTTGTAGTAAAAAACTAGGTCGAGTCATTTTATGAGAGTTGATGCTCTTTTCATTAGTTGGTGCTAATTGTAATAGAGAAAATTGTAATCTTCCATTACCATAAATAAAGATCAAAATTACATATATTCTTGTCTCTTGATGGGATGATTGTGCTTATTACTTATGGTTGATTTAGCTCATGCATATGATGATGTGATTGATAACATAATACTTGATATACTTTAATTAAAAGAAGGTAAAAAGGTTTAAATTTCTCACACTGATTCATTCACCCTCTCAGTGTGGCCATTGTGTCCAATAGAGCAAAGGTTTCACTGTAGTCGATGCCTTCTTGTTGAGAAAATTCTTTGGCAACCAAATGAGCCTTGTGTCGTTCAATAGCACCGACAAAGGTAAACTTGGTCTTATAGACCTATCAACACTTCACGACATTCTTTCCTTGCAGCTAAGGGACAAATTCCTACATCTGATTCTTCTTCAAGGAATCAAATTTAGCAGTTATAGTAATTTCCCATTTTGGTACTCCACAAGAAACAACATACGTATCAATATCACACGTGTTGAGAACACGTGCCATTGGAGCAACACTCCCACATTGTTTTTTACTACGAGTCTGTCAATAGATGCTAGGATTTTTGGCATCTGATCCAGTAGCTTCAACTGTTTAGATAACCCACCAAGGTAAGAAAGTCATTGGTCATTCAAGTCGAGTATCAATAATCGTGTGAGTCAAGGAAGTCGGACTACTGACTTCAGCAATCACAGTAAATTAACGACCAATTTACTCGAGAACAGAATTCATCAATCTGGTCGAAATTCCATAGACGATTACAATTCATCCATACTCTTCAAGGATGTAAAATGTAACATTCTTTAATAGACCATACGAGGAATTCAACAACTTATTATCTGAAGTCTTCGCATCAAAGATAACACTTTTTAAGATAATCTGTTGTTTGACAAGATCAAACAGTCTATAGAATTTTGACTCATCAGAGTAGTCCATCATGATGCAAGCATGACTCTTTGCATCCAATTTCTTTCTGCAGTTATCACTGATATGCGCTCAATCAACACATCCAAAGGTTCTGAGGTGCATGATAGAGGGATTATTGCCATTCTATTTCTCGATTCGAGTCGTGTCAATGACAACTCAAGTCGATATAAGGTTCAGGATATAATTTGTGTGGTAAACAACATCAACCCTAAATTTTGTCAGGAAATCTTTGGTCTGCAATAGGCATCTGGCCATTTCTACCAAAGTCTGATTCTTTCTCTCTACGGCGCCATTCTATTGAGGGGCGTGACAGACAAATCTCTGCCAAGAAATACCATTTTCCAAGAGATTCTTCAAACTGTTGACTCACATATTCATCGCATGTCTGACCTCAAACATTTAATGGGTCGTCCACATTGTTTCTCAGCCAATGCTCTAAATTCCTTGATTTTTTCAAAGATTTGACTCCTATATTTCAAGAGAAACCGCAAATAAAGGTCAAAACATACTTTGCTCATGCCAATGAAGGTTTGTTCATGCAATAAAGATCAATGTGAACAAGCTATAGTCGATCCTGTGCACACCATGGTTTCCTTGAATCAAAGGGTGCTCAATGACGCTTTCCAAGCATACGTCTTTTACAAACTCCATTAGGTGGAACGATCTTTGGTAGACTAGTAACCATATTGTAAGTTACTATCATCTTCAAACTTCAAAAGTCCATATGTTCAAGTTGTTCATGCAAAGTTTGACTTCTATCACTGGTTTGAGCAATGACTATAGTTGGTCCAATCATCGCGGAAACGTTCATGGGAGGATCACAGAACTTATAAATTTTGTCTTGGGATACAAAACCCTTGAAGCAACATTTCTCCCCCCAAGCCTTAGATCCTATACGATAAAGAGACCCAGCCAAAACTCAACAGTTTTATTAATTTTGTCAGGTGAGCAACCGGCAACAAGTTTGCACTCTTAGAACATGATAGATGTTGGATATGGGACCATGCTAACATTCAACATCATTTTTTCCAACGACAGTGAGAGCATAATCATCAGCAACATAAATATTCTCTTCAGGAGCACCACTTAAGGAAGAGAACATAGAAGCATCCTTCGCCATATGATGAGTACATCCAGAGTCGACTATCCATTTTGTTTGAGTGGTGAAGGCATGTAATGCCTGGGAAGTGCTAACAGATAAAGTCTCATTTCAAACTGTCAATTGGTTGATTGTCGAGTTAATGTATTATCCTGAAGGTGCTTGACCTTTCCTTCTCAATCCTTCATCTTCTTCCAATAGTTCTTCTCGACATATCCCACCGTTGCACAATACCAACATGTTTTCTTCCTATGATCCTTCTTTGTCAATGCCGACAGAATTGACCTTGCCTTTCAGCAAGTGAGCTTGGTGCTTGCTACCAAGCTTCCCTTCTTCAAGCAACTTATGTTGGGCCTTAATCAACAAATCACCGAAAGTATCAAAGGTAAAATCCTTATCATCTTCCTTGTGTGATATCCAATTAGCACAAAAGGAGGAACATAAGACATCATACAATGTCTTCAAATTCATTAGAACCAACTCAATGAACTTTCCATCCTTCAAAAAATCCTCACCACATTCACCCAATTTTAGCTATAGCTCCTTGATGTGAGTTAAATAGTCCATGATCCGAAAGGAAAGAGGTTCCAGATAGATCAACTATTTTACTATTTGCATTACTTGACCTTCAATTATCTTGTTGAACAGAGTCTTCAACTTGTTATAAACAACATGACAACAGTCGATCTTGCTTGTATGAAAGTGAATCTCCCTGAAAATGTAAGTTTTGATAACACCCACGACTTTGTATTTCTTAACGTCGATGGAAAACTTAGCATCGACATCCTTCGCATCAACAATAGAAGTCTTCGTAAACTGCCATAGTCCTTTGCTCTTTAACAAGGTCTCAATTTATGTTGCCCAGATTGAATAATTATGCCCATTGGGAACAACCTCTACCTTGGAGGTCACCCTTTTAAACTAATAGATCTAATCAAAGTTCAAGGAGAGGTATCAATCGACAAATCTTTCGCTCAAAGTCAATCAACCCTAGATTATACTCAACACCATATGTAGACAACAGGGCTAGGTGAAAACCATTAGATCTGATACCATGTTGAGGACCTATTAACCTTTAATTATTGATTAAAAAGGAAAATCACAGAAGAGAATAGTATTCCAAGAAAATAGGTGTTGATTGAAGACATCGTTACATCAGCCCAACATGATCAGAACATCACAATGCATAATGCATATGAAATATATCTCAAATCACTATGTTGGACAACCCATAGAGTCACCTCTTTATAGTTTCCAGATCCAACCAACTTCTGGGAGTAAGGAGGATTTAGTCCACAAATAGGAGTCGTCAATCCTAACGATTTCTACAAAATCCGCAACATCCCAAAGTTTTGTCAATTGTTGTAGTCATGTCGGCCATGGTCATTTTGACCATTCAATCATTTGATCAACTGATTGTTCAGTTGATACGCTGAAGTTCCTAGTCAAGTCTCTAGTCGACTGCTCTGCTAGTAATATATCATCTAACTAATGGTCTCCAAACGATCTAGAGCTATGATGAACCACCAAGACCATATGTTCCAACATACTCCTCAGAATTCCTACAACCCTTTAACAAGAAGGGCTTCTTCCCAATACTACACACTTCTAATCTTCAAGTTTGATATGGTCCAAGGGCTAGGGAAACTTAGCATTTAACAGACTACATATGTGGTTGCAATTCCATTTCTGACAAATTCCCTAAAGTGGATTAGGCTTCTTCATTGAATAGGTTAGCACTGCTAATTTGTCCTCAATTGATTGGAAACTTCCATTGTTTGATCTTCTTTTCTGCTAGGTCAAGCTTATTTCTAAGTTAGGGCTACTATGGTCTGACTCGAAACTTCTTCAACAGTCAGATGATAATACTGGTATGTTTTCCACTATGATCTATATTATGTCCATCATCGCTATGGGGCTTGTTAAGATTTTATATATACTTCTTCAAATTGGTATCGAAGCACAATCATTCAAATCTAATTGAGTATGCATGGCATACTTCACAACCGCATTTGACATCATTGGAAATACTAAGCACAACAGCTTGCACCCTAGATATTTTAAAGCATGGAAAGTTACAAGATGTTTTCCATTATTTATGTTTGAAAAACAAAAAATGGTCCAACTCATACAAATAGAATTACCCATTTTAAATGAAGACGAGAAACTAGTATTGATTTCTAGAGGTATCTTGGAAGTCATAACCAATGTTCTTCATTCAAGAAGTGTCAACAAGTATCTTATTAACTGGAAGGACTTTCTAGAAGATGGGGCTACTAAGGAGAATCAAGAATTTAGATCGAAACACGTATTTACCTATGCTTCGAGGACGAAGCATTTCAAGAAGGGATGGCTTGTAATATAACTAATTGTTAATAATTAGTTAATATCAAGGGTTTCCATTTCTCGAGTTAAAATATACAACTCTTGCACTCCATTATATTTATACAAGTTGGCATTCTTTGTCATTCATTATTGAATAAATAATAATATATATATTTTATATCAATTTGCACCCATTACTATTATTTGTTTGCTGAACATTATCATAAACCACTGGTTCATGACAATAATATTAACATTTTTTGTTATTTGATATTTAGTCCTTTTCATCAAAATTGTGTTCTTATATTTGTTAGTAGTTTCTTAAACTTTTTATTTAAACAAGTAGTTGCCATAGATAAACAAGAATAATTAATAAGATAATTCCATGCTCGCAGGTGCAACTATTATCATTTAAGGCTATTGAACAAATTAACTTTAAGGTATTTGGATACCAGCCTGTTTTTGTTTTCCTTATTTGATAGTCTTTATTCAAACCCTCTTTAATATATTCAAAAAATATCACCCAAATTCTTGATAGCAAGCTATCCAGTATGAGCTACTATTTCGATTTACCTTCAATTATCATCATTTAAACTATCATCATTTAAGGTTATTGAACAAATTAACTTTAAAATATTAACTTCAAGGTATTAAGATACAAGCCTGTTTTTATTTTCCTTATTTGATAGTCTTTATTCAAACCCTTCTTAATACATTCAAAAAATATCACCCAAATTCTTGATAGCAAGCTATCCAATATGAGCTACTATTTCGATTTACCTTCAATTGACCTTTCAACGACATCCATGATATACATCTGTATAAAGAAACACAAATTGGACACCCTCTTGGTAAGGTATACGATATCGTATTGATCTATATCACATCATATCGCATTGATCTATGTTATATCATATCGTTTAGTAACAGGATAGCATAATAAATCAGCATACTTCACCTACAAATCATCAGAACACAAAAAGATGCAGTCACGCAACCTACGGAATATGACCACACATTCGTTTCGTCCAATGTTTAGAAAGACCAACTAGTCGAGCACCAAATACAATGTTGACATCTGTAACTATATCTTAGAATTCATCACTTAGAAAATACTACTTTGTAGCGTAAATAAAAGATTTGACAGTATCTCCAACAGGGGATTCGTTAGGAAAAAGCATAAATTTAATAGTAAATATTACATCACAATGAAAAAGCATAAATTTAATAGTAAAAAGCAGCCACCGAACATGGTTTGGTAGTAATGTTTAAAAAGGAGAAAATGAAAAATGATTGAACATATGTATTCCATGTGTCCAAGACGTTTAAGAGTTTGTGTTGCATTAATTAAAATGATGCTTGAAACAAGGGAGATTTAATGGTGAATAAACCCGATGGCGAGCTCGTCATCGATGATGGAACAAGATATGGGCTTAAGAATCCCAGGGAGAAGATTCAAGCCAAAACTAACTACTGTATAATATTCTCTATCAACAACCTTTAACAGATTTCTATAATCAGATCAACATACATGAATGCTGAATTATGACTTTCAGATAACTCATTCTCATGATATTTGCGCCAAGACGTGCTCTACAGCTCAGTATGGGGGAGATCTTGTAATGTTACGTAACGTTATTTTTATTAATAAAAAAAGTAAAGCATTTAATTATAGGCCAAAATAAATGTCCGCCAGAAAAACAACCTAATATAGGGGAGATGTTGTAATCTTCCTAACCTAACAAAACAATAAAAAGGTAAAAAATTAATTATTCGTAAAAAAAATGTGGGTGAGAAAAAAAAACACAATATGGAGGAGATGTTGTGAATGTTCCTACCTCACAAAATAATAAAAAATAAAAAATTGAATTATCGGCAAAAAAATGTTGACAAGGTTTTAAAATCAGGTGCAAGGCCTTCTAAACAACCCATGGTTTTATTGTACATAGTTTAGGAGGGCCTAAAACCATGTGCAAGGCCTCCTAAACAACCCATGGTTGTAGGAGGGCCTTGCATTACATATGGTTTTAAAACTATGTATGGGTAAATGTTGTAATGTTCGTTCTTATCAAAATAAAAAATATTATATGTAAGCCATAAATAATATTAAATATTAATAATAAAAGTATTATATGTGGACCTTGAATAAAAAAGATGTGTCTTTTGGTTTGACTCAAATCAATGGCTATATATAAGACACACCAAGTTGATAGTTCATTGAGTGCAATAACTAATAAGAGGTTTGCACCTAGAGAGATTTGATCTCTCTCGACGCTTAATAGAGCCTAGGATTTGGATCTATGCTGGTTCTTTCACACAATTATACATCCTTGCAAGCATTCTAAAGGTGCTTTACACTTTGGATGGTAAGTATGGGACACTTCATTGAACTCACCACTTATGCGTGCATTTGTCTCTCTGCACGAATTTGCAAAATGGTTGAGGTTAGTATCTAAAATAGCTGTTGACCGTCACTCAGCATTCTCAACTATGCTCATCACTGTAGTTTAAGTCATGACCAGTGTTACCAACATCGGCGATAAATCGGCCGATGTCCGATAAACATTTGTCTCTCTACACGAATTTGCAAAATGGTTGAGGTTAGTATCTAAAATAGCTGTTGACCGTCACTCAGCATTCAAAACTATGCTCATTACTGTAGTTTAAGTCATGACCAGTGTTACCAACATCGGCGATAAATCAGCCGATATCTGATAAATCGCGGTTTTTTCACCGCGCCAAGATTTAACCAAAAAATCGCTGAAAAAACTGCCCTCGATTTTTTCCGAGAAATTGCGAGTCGATGGAAAAAATCGGCTACGCGGACAGAGCCGGAAAAAGACGCCTTTAAGTTGGTTTTTTTTCATTTTTTTTTCTCATTTTGACTCAAACATTCCACTAGGAGGTGAGCTAAGGGTCTGAGAAGGCAAGTGAAGAGGGTTTCAAGAGACCAACAATGAATTTAGGCAACATTTTATTCGCCATCAAGCATCAAATTGAAGATTGGATCTTGTCATTTGGGTTTTTTTCCCACAATTATCACAGCTGAAGGTAAGTAAAAAATTTGCCCAACATTTCTCACTTTTCCAAGAGGGATTGTTGTTGATTTACTTTGCCATGTAATTCTCTATCTTCAAAAACGATTTTTATAGGGTTTAAGCATTTTTTTTCAATTGTTATGTATTTTTTTGTTGCTTGCATGCCAAAAAACGTTTTGGCATTTTTTATCTTGCCCTAAATTCCTTATAAATCCTCATAAAAATGTCTATGTATTTTTCCTCATCAAATTAATGGTTGAATGCTCAATATTTCTTGGAATTCTTCTTGTGTTTTAAACTTTTACATTTTCATTAATCACACATGCTAAAAAACGTTTTTTTTCTTGCCTTAGGTTCAAACTTCAAGTTCAAAATATCAAGATCCAAGCTTCATTTTGTCCATAATAACTCCATATACAAGATGCCAAAGGCTTTGAATCCATTTTGGGAGTGGGGCTCACCTATTGACCCAGTCAATCGACAAATTCTCACTTGCAATCTATGTGGAAAAAGAATGACAGGAGGGATAAGTAGGCCGAAATACCACCTTACACAAATAACAGGGCATGATGTGGGTCCTTGCAAAGAAGCAACTCCAGAAATCATTGCTAAGGCCACACAAGCGATTGAGGGCACTGGGCTAAGGAAACAATACAGGGAGGCTGTGAGGAATCAACTTGCTTCAAGATCCGGGTCCGCAGCAGGAGTAGGGGCTAGTGGGACAAGCCCAGATACCAATACCAACTCCACACAGCAGTCCACATCGCCTTTCATGGTATCTTCAAGATGCAACCCTGGTGGACAACTTTCTATAAGGTCCATGGTGAAAGTAAAAGAAAAAGCAGACGTACACAAACTTATTGGTCGATGCTTGTTATGGAGTGCTATTCCATTTAACTTTGCAAAGAACCCATTTTATGTGTCCATGTTTGAGGCGGCTGCTATAGTTGGAGCAAGAATTAAGCCCCCTAGTTATGAGGAGTTGAGAGGGTCCGTCCTTCAGGATGAAAAGGTTGATTGCACTTGCAGATTGGAGGAGCTTCAAAGATCATGGGACTTAATAGGATGCAGTGTTATGTCGGACGGTTGGACCGATATGAGGGGTAGGACACTTCTCAACTTCTTGGTTCATTACCCTAGGGGGACTATGTTCATGAGATCTATGGATGCATCTGCACATGTCAAAGATGCGGTTTTACTATGTGGCTTGTTGGATGAGTTCATCCAAGAGATTGGGCCGCAGCATGTTGTCCAAGTGATAACGGACAACGCTGCGAACTATGTGGTTGCTGATAGGATGCTCATGGCCAGGTATCCTACACTATTTTGGACTCCTTGTGCCGCCCATTGCCTTGATTTGATCTTAGAGGATTTAAGCAAGATTGATTGGATCAATGATACTATTGATTCAGCATGGAGCATCACAAAATTCATATATAACCATGCAGCAGTGCTTAGCTTAATGAGAAAGTTCATAGGTGACAAAGAGTTGGTGCGTCTTGCCATCACACGCTTTGCCACTAGCTTTATTTCTCTTCAATCACTCTTGAATTCTATGTGGGACTTGCAGGCGATGTTCTTTTCACCAGAGTGGCGTGCTTTATCATTTAGCACTAGACCAGAGGGGCAAGCCACATTCAGGCTAGTTGCATATGATGAGAGTTTTTGGGGTGCGGTGAAAGAGGTGTGCACCATCACCGAACCTTTGGTAAGGGTTCTCCGCTTGGTTGATGGAGAGAAGCCTGCAATGGGCTATCTATATGAGGCCATGGATAGGGCCAAATAATCCATCCATGCTTATTATGAGGACAAGGGAGATCAAGGGCAGGAGAGACAACATACAATATGGGCGGTGATTGATGCGCGATGGAACCACACACTCCATCGCCCCATTCATGTTGTAGGGCTATACCTCAACCATTCGTATGCTTACTCCTATGGCTTTAGATTTGATGGAGAGGTTATGTCTGGATTCTATGAGTGTGTCCAAAGGATGGTACCTGATGCAGCTGAGCGTACACAACTTTCCCAAGAGTTGGAAATGTATAAGAGAGCTACAGGATTATTTGGGTTTGATATAGCAATAAATGATAGGACCAACGTGATGCCAAGTAAGCTTCACCTAGTTTCAAACTTTCAACTTTAAAGTTTAAATTTAAAATTTCATTTTCTCTTTCTAATTCTTTGTTTTAAATTTTATTTTTCGTTTCTCATGTTTATTTTATTCATAATTTCATTGTAGATACTTGGTGGAAGAACTATGGTGGTTGTGTACCTATTCTACAGAGGCTTGCCATTCGAGTGCTCAGCCAGACATGTAGCTCTTCTAGTTGCGAGCGCAACTGGAGTGTATTTGAAAAAGTACACTCCAAAAAGCGCAACAGGTTAGAGAACTTCAATTTTTCAAATTCATTATATAATATAAATTATTAAATTCTAATTTATAGATTTATGCCACTTCAATATTTTTAATATTTATGATCCTCCTCCAGGTTGGATACTCAACGCCTTAATGATTTGGTCTATGTCCACTACAATCTCAGGTTGTGGGTGTTAGTTTTTGTACCTAGGCAGATGTTCCCTAGGTGACTTTAATTTTTGCCTAAAGTCACTTTAAGAGGGAAAAAGGTGACCCTCACATTAAATGTCACTTAATGAGACTCTATAACAATAAAGTCACTTTTTGATTAATTTAAGTGGGTGAATGATTTTATTTATGAGAAATAAATAAAAGGGATTTTCACTCACACTCAATCTCATCCATTGGATTGATTCTTTTTCCACCGTTGGATTAAGATGCTCTTAGGTTAAACAAAAAGGCTGAGGGAGGCAAAAGGGCATTCACTTTTTTTCTTGTTGCATGAGAAGAGAAGAGCTGAGAGAAGAGTCGAGTTGCTGGAGCAAGGGCACGATTTTCTAGAAGATTTAATGCACAAAAATCGAGGAGCATTTAATGCACAGGAATCGAGGTGTACTACCTTCATTTATTGCTGGTACGGCTGCACAAAAATCGAGGAGTACAGCTACCATTGATGCACTGTATGGATTGCATTTAATGCACAGAAATCGAGGTGTACGGACTGCACAGTTTTCAAGGTACAGACTGCACAATTTTTGAGGTTAATCTTCAGCACAAAAATCGAGGAAAGGTACAGCACGTTTTTCAAGACAGGAGCATTTATTTCAGGCACGAGTTTCAAGGTCGTACGGCTGCATTTATTGCAGGCCGTACAGTACGGTCTTGACTGGTTTTTCTGGGTCATTTCGGCACAGAAATCGAGAACAGCAGGCTGTTGTTCATGCACAGAAATCGAGGCTGCTCAATGGTTTTGGAGATAAGTTAAAATTTGTACTGTATTTTCTGCTTGATATTTTACTGAAGAAATAAAGATCTCTCCTCTCTCTGACTGGTTTTCCCCGTGGAGGTTTTTCCAGGGCTGATTAGCCAAAAATCTCTGAGTTAAATTTATGGTGTGCATGCATTTGTTTTCAGCCTGTTAGTAATTTTTACTGTGTGTTTAAAATTGTTCAGCAAAATTTTAAGTAGCTTCAAGCCTATGCAAAACCGGCTGAAGTGAAAAACACAAATTGTTCATTTAAACCAGCAAGCAGTAAATCTCAGTTTTTCAACATGGTATCAGAGCAAAGGGGGCAGAAACAGTAATTTTTGCAGAGACACAGAAATTTGCAGCATTCAGAAATTTTTGTTATTTTACTTCTGTCAGTGAACAACACTTTGCTGAGTTGTTGTTGAGATGGCTACGGGACTTAGATTGGAGGATAGGTTGGATGGGACAGGGAATTTTGTGCCGTGGAAGGCTAGGATTCTGCTGTTACTTGAAGAGAATGAGTTGTGGCCAAACATAGTGAGGAACACTACTGCAAACCCCATAACCATTCCTGCATCTACAGATGCAGCAGCCCTCACAGCCTTCAATAAGAAGGACTGCAAAGCCAGAAGAATTATTCTTGATGCCGTGAAAGATCACATTATTCCTCACATTTCAGGAAAGGACAAGGCTCATGCGATGTGGACAGCCTTGACCAGTCTGTATGAGAGTTCTAATGAGAACCGGAAAATGGTTCTCAGAGAAAAACTCAAGAGTATCAGGATGAATGGAGGAGAGGGAGTCACAGCTTACCTTACTAGGATTTCTGCAGTTCGGGATGAACTTGCAGCAGTTGGGGAGAAGGTTGCCCCTACAGAGCTTGTGCGGACAGCAGTGAACGGGGCTTCAAAGTCCTGGAGTGCTTTTGTGCAGGCTATTGTGGGCAGGGAGAACCTCCCTGACTGAGAGAGGCTATGGGATGACTTTGTGCAGGAGGAGACCAGGAGGGGTCTTGTACAGGGTAGTACTTCTCAGAGAGGGGCTGATGATGAGGATGTGGCTTTGGCAGCCAAGGGTAAGAAGAAGAAGGGCCCCAAGAAGGGTGGGGCCAAGCAGCAGCAGCAGCAGGGTCAGCAGAGTGGACAGAAGAAGGACTTGAGTAAAATCAAGTGCTATGCTTGTCAGGCGTTTGGACACTATGCCTCACAGTGTCCAAGCAAGAAGAAGAAGAAGGGGCAGGGACAGCAGACTGCAGCCTCAGCTGAGGTTGATGAGTTTAGTATTGCATTTCAGAGGGAGTTTTCCCTTTATGCTGGACAGACTGAGAGAGAGAGAGTCACCTTAGCCACCAGCATAGATATGGATCAGGACAGTGAGCATTCCTTGTTGGCAGGACATGAGGGGGGTTCATCCACCTCTTCTACTTGGTACATTGACAGTGGAGCCACGAGCCACATGACAGGGGCTTGTGAGGTATTCTTAGAGTTGTCAGAGTCAGGTAGGGATGTGGAGGTTGTCCTTGGGGACAACACCGTTGTGAGAGCTGTTGGTAGGGGTACTATCACATTTCAGAGGG
>LPNX010864793.1:303008-319959 GCA_001517045.1 Pseudotsuga menziesii
CTACTATGATGAGACTTTTGCTCCAGTTGCACGATATTCTTCTATCAGGGCAGTGATTTCTATAGCAGCAGAGATGGGTTGGAGGATCCACCAGATGGATGTGAAGACCGCATTTCTCAATGGTTTTCTGCAGGAAGAAGTATATCTAGAGCAGCCACAGGGATTCGAGATACATGGGAGGGATTCTCATGTGTGCAGGTTGAAGAAAGCTTTGTACAGGCTAAAGCAAGCTCCTAGAGCTTGGTACTCCAGGATAGATGAGTATCTGACATCGATGGGATTTCAAAAGAGTGAGGCTGATCCCAACCTTTACTTCATTGTGGTTGGGGAGGATTCGCTCATTCTTTTGTTGTATGTTGATGATCTGTTCATCACAGGTGCTGAGCGTCTCATTGCACATTGCAAGAGAGACTTAGCTTCGGAGTACGAGATGACCAATATTGGGCTGATGCACTATTATTTGGGGATGGAGGTTTGGCAGGAGCCTGGGCATATTTTCTTTGGACAGGGAAAGTATGCAGCTGATATTCTGAGGAGATTCCGAATGGAGGATTGCAGGCCTATGTCTAAACCTATGATCACCAACTGGAAGCAACTCCATGCTTCCGAGGGCAAGTTGGTGGATCCCACACTATATCGGCAGCTGATTGGTTCGTTGATGTATCTGGTCAACACCAGGCCAGATTTGTGCTTTGCGGTGAACACTCTTAGCCAATTCATGGTTGAGCCTAGGAGTGTACACTGGACAGCTGCAAAGCACATTTTGAGATATCTTGCAGGGACAGTGGACTATGGTCTGGACTACAGGGGTTCGGATGGAGTCGGATTGGTTGGTTTTACAGATTCAGACTGGGCAGGTTGCGTGCGGGATCGAAAGAGCACTTCCGGTTGTTGTTTCAGTTTGGGCTCGGCAGCAGTGTCGTGGTTCAGCCGGAAACAGAGATCCGTTGCATTGAGTTCGGCTGAGGCTGAATATATGGTAGCCAGTCAGGCTACTTGTGAAGCACTGTGGCTTCGCAAGCTTTTGGTAGACTTGTTTGATCAGGAGCTTAGGCCTACGGTGATCTACTGCGACAATCAGAGTTGCATTCAGCTCTCTGAGAATCCAATGTTCCATGACAGGTCAAAGCACATAGAGATCAGATACCATTTCATTCGAGACTACGTCCAGAGAGGCGCAGTTGAGCTTCGGCATATTTCCACTGATGAGCAAGTAGCTGACATCTTGACGAAGTCTTTGGGGAGGGGCAAGTTCGTCTTCTTCAGAGATAAGTTGGGAGTGGTATGGAACACGTTCCTCGGTAAGAGGGAGTGTTAGTTTTTGTACCTAGGCAGATGTTCCCTAGGTGACTTTAATTTTTGCCTAAAGTCACTTTAAGAGGGAAAAAGGTGACCCTCACATTAAATGTCACTTAATGAGACTTTATAACAATAAAGTCACTTTTTGATTAATTTAAGTGGGTGAGTGATTTTATTTATGAGAAATAAATAAAAGGGATTTTCACTCACACTCAATCTCATCCATTGGATTGATTCTTTTTCCACCGTTGGATTAAGATGGTCTCTTAGGTTAAACAAAAAGGCTGAGGGAGGCAAAAGGGCATTCACTTTTTTTCTTGTTGCATGAGAAGAGAAGAGCTGAGAGAGGAGTCAAGTTGCTGGAGCAAGGGCACGATTTTCTAGAAGATTTAATGCACAGAAATCGAGGAGCATTTAATGCACAGGAATCGAGGTGTACTACCTTCATTTATTGCTGGTACGGCTACACAGAAATCGAGGAGTACGGCTGCCATTAATGCACTGTACGGATTGCATTTAATGCACAGAAATCGAGGTGTATGGACTGCACAGTTTTTGAGGTTAATCTTCAGCACATAAATCGAGGAAAGGTACAGCACGTTTTTCAAGACAGGAGCATTTATTTCAGGCACGAGTTTCAAGGTCGTACGGCTGCATTTATTGCAGGCCGTACAGTACGGTCTTGACTGGTTTTTCTGGGTCATTTCGGCACAGAAATCGAGAACAGTAGGCTGCTGTTCATGCACAGAAATCGAGGCTGCTCAATGGTTTTGGAGATAAGTTAAAATTTGTACTGTATTTTCTGCTTGATATTTTACTGAAGAAATAAAGATCTCTCCTCTCTCTGACTGGTTTTCCCCGTGGGGGTTTTTCCAGGGCTGATTAGCCAAAAATATCTGAGTTAAATTTATGGTGTGCATGCATTTGTTTTCAGCCTGTTAGTAATTTTTACTGTGTGTTTAAAATTGTTCAGCAAAATTTTAAGTAGCTTCAAGCCTATGCAAAATCGGCTAAAGTGAAAAACACAAATTGTTCATTTAAACCAGCAAGCAGTAAATCTCAGTTTTTCAACAGTGGGTGAAGCAGTATCAAAGAAAAGTTGATGTGAAGGCCATTTCATTGGATGAGATTGATACCACCGCTGCATGGAGGGCAAAGTGTGAAGACCGTGTTATGGAGGTAGCCCCTGATTGGCTAGAGGATGATCATGCTACTGATAGTGATCATGGTGAGACTCATACAGTCTCAGAGGATTTGGATGAGCATGTTCCAGTTCCAGAGGAGTTTCACACCGATTCTGGGAGTGTGCCACAGTCAGAGCTAGAGGGAGATAGACCCGGTGGTAGCACAGGCACTAGTACTGGTAGAGGAGAAGGAGCTGCAAGACTACCTCCTCAACCTTCTCATTCTTCAGGACATCAGTTTCGGCCACCTTCTCCAATTTCTAGAGGACATCATTTTGCAGGGTCTTCTTTTAGAGGACGTCAGAGTCCAGTACGAGGCCCACAAGCCTCAAGGGCACCTACTTCTAGTTCTAGAGGAAGGGCCATTTGCACAACGATTACCTTTTCCCGTAAAAGGGGTAGAGGGAATCAATAGTTTATTTACTTTATTTCATTGTAGATGACTCGTGAATCATGATGATGATCATGAGATACATTTGTTATATTTTTGATGACTTAAGATGCAAGGACATGATCCATTTTGTATGTGTGATGTATCTCGATTCTCTAGACATCTTATATATATTATATATCGGTTTTCTTCCCATATTCATGTAGCAATGTGTTTATTTGATGTTATTGTTGCTTTAGATGTTTAAAAAATTGAAAAAAAATGAATATTTTTCTATTTTTTAAGTTTGCCGATTTTTTCCCGATATGATGTTTCATGGACCCTGTCGATTTTTTCGCCGCGCCGATGTTTGCAACACTGGTCATGACCATATCGCTGCTAGTCTCAAGCAACTAGTTTGCACATGTATGAAATTATTATGTTGATTAAATTCCTTATCTTAACAAAAAAATGTAACTCCACTTGCATTATTTATAACATATGCACACTGAGCAGGAACGGCGAAGTTCTTCGAATATAGAGATATAAAACTCACACCGAGTTACTAATGCTTCACAATAAGAGTCGAAATACAACATATAATGAAATCAAAATCTTCTAGAAAAACAATAAAAATTATAATCAAGGAGTTCAATGGTACATAGAAACAAAAAACATGGGTAGAAAGTTGAAGCACTTGAATTTTGATTAGAACATTGTTCTTAATAATCTTCATGGCTGTCATCTAAAAATTCACAGCCAACATTCAATGTTCCCAACTGATTGGTTTTGCCCCAACTAGCCGATGAGTCATCACCTAAAATACCTCTGAAAACTCTCCCATCCATTCGTAAGTTAATTCTGTCAGTGATTTCTATATGCACCGTGCTTTCTTTGATGGATCTTCCTCTCAGCCTTGTCTCCTTCCCTTTTTAACATGATGAAACCAAAATTCGGGCATGTTTGTTATTCTGGATATACGTGTATAGTCTTGAAAAGGATTTAAGAGAATTTTCTTATAGATCAATCTTCCTGAGATGCATTGAATGTTTATTCTAGAGTACTCAACTACAGTTAAGCTCAAGATAATTGTGCACTTATACAATTTGTTTACCAAACGCATAACCAAACATTTCAACCATTTAGTTTATATATGAACAGAGGAATATTGGCCATGGTAGGACTTATTTTCCCATTATTGCAGAAAAACCTAAAATGATGCTAGAACTTCAAAAGAAGAGAAATGCAGAAGAATCCAGTGATGGAACAAGGAAATCCATTTAGAAAAGGTACACATTCACCCATCCAAACAGGACTGCATTTGATGCAAAAGAGAATCTTCAAATGAAACAATGGGATAACCAGATAAAAAGCTATACATCAATGAGTAACTGAGCATTTGACATAGGAAAATCAATCTGAATGGCAGAAGCATCTGGAAATGGGATATTATCACAAAACTGGATCATTGGTTTTAACTTCTCTTTCAGTGAGCACCAGCTGTTCGCCTGAAAGCAGAAAAGAAACCACCTGATGACTTATCCTTCCTCCGCTCATTCTCCCCCTCATCTCCAGCCTGTAGAAATGTAAATGATCAAAAAGCACCTTACAAATTAAATTCAATTTTGTGTAAACAGGCTATAGGTCTTTACCTCTTTGAGGGTTTGCTGAAGAATCTCAGTGATTTCAGAAAAGTCTGGCCTCAGTGTTGGGTCTTGCTGCCAGCATCTTTCTAGCAAGTCTGAAAGTCTGGGATGTGTATGCTTAGGTATGGTGGGCCGCAAACCCTGAGGTCCAAAACAAACTTGTAGGATCTCTATACATATTTAATAAAACCAGCTAAGATCAATTACATCAAGAATGCTTGTAAAGATTGTATAAAATTAAATATTATTCCACAAAGTACAGACATCGCAATCAACTTGCCAAGAGAAAAAGACAAAAAGGGTTAGTTTTTTCTTCTACAAGTAAATATTAATTGCCAATTTCGTAAAGGATAGTAGCTTGATTAATCTATCAAATTTAAAAACACATTATTCAATAATTTGAGGCAATGTGAACTATAACCTCAGAACTATCACATTCGACATGTAAGATATCTAGAGGAATACATGTAGGGAAATCTTGGCAACGGGGGATTCAAGCATAGCAGAAGAGGAAACGCCAAATATCTAAATTACAGGTTTTTAAGGCAGAAATAAAAATGAGATAAGGCTATGGAACATATCTCAAACCTAAATGTCCAGTACGTAATTTATTGGTAAGGAAATCAACAATTATATCATAGATGCAATGACTCAGGATTGAATACACTCAAATGAGACGAGAGAACTTAAATAAGCTCTGTAACCTTGTATCCTTATCTAAACACAACATGAACAACATATCACATAACGGCAAGTGTCCATATACAATAATGATAGAATAAAGATGAACCATTTTTTCTAAATAATCTACTTAGTAAAAACTTAAAAGTCATGCCTAGAAGAAATTTTAGGATCATCAAGGCTAATCTTCCATCAATGGTGCCCAAGATAATACCAAATTGATAGAGATAAAATAAATCCTTAATCAGCAAAGACCATCCCTCCCATACCCAGAAAAGCGACTAAATATGTTCTACCACAACAACACAATGGAGATAACCACCGTAACCCAGAAAAGCTTGCCAAGAGGTTTCGCTTTGTGACAAGGTCCTGATGTAGTGATACATGGTGTCAACATGCTTTGTTTTGGAATGAAATACTCAATTTTTTAGCAAGTTGTATTGTCAATTGGCTATCGATTACTAGAGTGGCTTCTTTTGGAAGAACTGCAAGATCCTACAAAACCCTACATAACCTGATGCTTCCAACACCAAAATGTCTTCTGCTTCTGCTGAAGAATTTGCAACTGTAGCTTTCGTTTTTAATACTCCAAGCCAATGTTGTTGATCCTATATGCATTATGATTATATTAACTGAAGTGAATGTCCTATTATCAATTTTAATGAATACTATTAATAATAATAATCATAATTTGTAGTCGGTTCTTGTATTTGGTCTTTGTGCATAGTAATTACTTTTTGAGATACATTTTCTTGATTTCTATTTTGTTGGAAGTAATGATATTGAAGCTAAGGATATATTTGCCATTGTTTAACTATCAATCATCGGTATTTTGATTCCGACTTCATTGGATTCACTTATTCTACCTGAAATCGCTTCGTGAACTATGGCCAGAAAGTTCAGACTTACTGACAGATCTCCGAAGTAATTGATTCAATCATTTGACTAATCTCGTCTTTCAGATTGTCTGTCAATCCTTTCTCTATGTTTTTTTAATTATCATCAACAGTTTGTCTGTAATGTCCTCTTCTGCTTAGGCATTGAGGACCAGCCCGCTAACCTACATGATTCACATAGGTTCGAGCGGGCACTGACAGTCAGGGAATCAGCTGTGGACTGATGCCATATAGGAAGATCTAGGGCATCAATATTATATCATCATTGGGTAGACGGGGGCCACCAAAGCCAAAGGCCACCTGCATGCATAACATCTAAGTACTATTTCATGATGCATGCACCCGGTTGAGTCTCCATGCACCTGCATGCAAGTCAACTGCAAATTAGAAGTTAAAGTGACCTCATTTGATCAAAAGTTAGGTTATTCACAGTTGAAAGTTATAAAAGAAAGGTAAAGTGAATGGAGAAAGACACTTGTGATTATTATTGATTTGGAGCTTTTGAGTAGCAGCACAACGTGCAGCCACGACAGTTGGGGTTGAAGACGGCGTCTTCAGCTAACGAGGGTTCAGGAGTGAAATATCTGCCCTAGTCTCCTTCAGGGTAGGCCATCCAGATCCACCACCAACTCTTCATCTTATTTATCCATTTACAGCTATTCAGCACCCATCAAAAGATTGTTTGCAGGGACACGTGTGCAGCTGTGGGGGTTTTTAGCTGGAAAACCCCAAAGCATTTGTTGGGTCTCCAGATCTCCGTTCATCTTCAGAATACTGGCACCATTCTCATCATCAGGATCATCCTTCAGTACCAGGTGATCACCAGCTTCCAGTTTGCTCATCCGAAGCAGTTCTCATTAGTTTTGTGTAGCTAGGGGCGTGAGCAGCTAAACCAGTAAACCATATTGCTAGCCTGCTTAGAGGGGTCAAAACTCTGCATGCTCCAGTCAATCTCTCCGGCACGAGAAGACCTTCATTCCTGCAAATCCTCACCTTCATCAGACAGCTCCTTCACCAAAAACCTCACCTTTAGCTGATTGAGGGGTTCGTGCTGCTGGGCGATAACACCGGAGGAAAGGAGCACCAATTCTTCACCTGATCAGTTCTCAATGCATGCGTATTATCTCTGGATCATTATCAGCCAGATTATCAGTGGTAAGTGTTGATCTGTTCTCCGTAAATATCTGCCCTAGTTAGCTATAAAATAGGGCCATTTGCCCGGCACTTGCATGCGAGTTTATTTCAGTATTATTGTAAATCGGGAGGCTTAAGCAAGCCCTAGAATAGAAAACAGTAGAATATCCGTATCTGGGATAATACAGTGGTATCAGAGCTATTTTCCTTGCCAGTTGTGGGCATGCAAAAATTATAAATGAATTCAGAAGACCCATACAACATTACTTACCGGAGACAGAGGGGTAGAGACAGTAATAGAGGAGAAGAGGAGTTAGAGGACATAGAGTTGGGGGACAGAGATTATCAGTTTGGAAAGGGAAAAGAAACAATGTTCGAGGATGATAAAACAACTTTCAATAGTCTCATGTCAGCCATAAAAGAACTCACTACTAGGCAAAAGGAAATGATGAGTACCTTCAGGCAAATGACAAAGAAAAATGGGCACACCCCACACAGTCCCTTGTTTCCCAATATTGATAGGGTATCCACTAGCAGTAGTAGGGATCACTTACATACCAACATGTAGAGCCATCCCCATATATACAACAAGCCTTCCCGACCTACCATGCCTCAATTCTTAGATAGTCCAGCTGTAGTGCCTCTAGCACAAGCAGAACCAAAAGAATCTCTGAGTGCCTATTTGAGGGAGTATTGAGCCATAGGAGATGACTTCCATTCAGCCATGACCTTCACTGACTTCTGCCACTTTAAAAGTAAGAACAAACCTAGAGCTTACAATGGCCATTCACCCAGAACTATGAGTTACAGCACACCGTAGGGAAACTGACTATCCCTACCTTTGAGGGTACACGGGGTGGCCCAGCCCGGAATTGGGTGCAGAAGTTGGATACATACTTCCAACTCAACCCCATGATTGAGACAGATGCCATTAAATTGGCTACCTTGCATTTGGATGGAGAAGCACATGAGTGGTGGTACCACGGGTTAGTGACAATGGGTCACAATACCATCACATCGTACCCAGATTTTACATAGAGGCTCATTGAGCGGTTTGATCGGAAGGACCCTAAGGTACACTTTCGAGAGCTGGCACAGCTCAAGCAGACAGGTAGTGCAGATGCATTTATTTCAGAGTTCCAGAGGATAGCAGTCACGGTGACAGATATATCAGAGAACAGGTTAATTATGTTGTTTACAGAGGCTCTCACTGAACCCTTACGGGGATGGGTCAAGTCCTATAGGCCCACCACCCTAGCAAATGCCATCAATCGAACTAGAGATTTACAGGATGCAGTACCCAAAAATAGATTTCCTCCCAGAACCAATTTGCCTATTAAAGATAAAGAGAGGAAACCCTCCCAAAAAGAATGGCACAAGAAAGAATAGATGGACAATGATACTCGACAAGACCTTAGAAAAAAAAAGTTATGTTTCACTTGCCAGGAACCATGGGTACTAAGTCACAGAGGTTCAGGAAAGGGAAAGGCCTACTACATAGAGGCCTATCTATTCCGACAGTGGGGAGAATGAGGATTATCAGGATCTAGAGCAGGGAGAGACAGCAAAGACAGTTGATGAGGAACAACCCTCAAGAGGTACCATTGCTACCATGACAGGGGTGTTCCTAGATCCCACACTCTCTGGATCAGAGGCATCGTACAGGTGTTTTCCACAATGAATTCTATCTTCCATAATCACTTCCAGATAGATCACTCAGATCTATCAATAACTCCTCACAACATTCATTCTTCTATAGAGATCTAGCATACAGAAAAGGACAATATTACAGGGGTCACGTTTTACTGCTGAGAAATAGCTGGAGATACCAAGAACAATTTGCTTTGATCCGGAGACTCATCATTTCTTCCACATGCCACTATCATTCTCCTCAGTGGGGTCATATTACTATATTGGGTGATCATCAAGCCATCTTTTACACATCCGAAGCAGATACCAGCAGAAACGTGGAAGAGGGAGGACGTCACCCATTTAAAGGAAAACAATTCGCTAGCTACCAAGAAGGGAGAGAAACTGCTGCATGTGTCCACCAGAATCTTCCGGAAGACCATACTACCCGATCCTACAATCTTACTGAAGCCCATACTACCCGATCCTACAATCTTTAGGAAGACCATACTACCCAATCCTACAATCTTACTCAGCACCATCCAAAGAGGGGTGTTTTCCTTGCATGAGCGAATTACCTAGAACCAACAAAACGTTTTGGAAGCTATAGTTGATGCATGGCATGCATGTCTTTTATATACTAGAGAACCATCACATCTATAAATATTAGTATGTTGCTACAATCTTACTAAGCCTGTTTCCTATTTTATCTCCATATTTGTCAGATATAGGGATTTTGGGCTAACCTAATTTGCATGCAAATCGAATTATAGTATCACACACACCTGAAACATATAAACCGGAAAACAATCATGATTATCTGTCAGTATAAAGGTAGAATATCAGTTGGGATATTACAGATTAGGGTTTCATCACCAACATGTAGATGAAATTGGCACATGGACAAACTTGACAGATTAGAGGCAGATGGGCAGGTTCTAAGATCTGTGCTAATGACTAAAAGTATCGTTGCATTGATTATTTTAGGTTGGCCTTTATCCTAAAAAAGAGTCCCCTCTCCCTTGTAAGATCAAAGAAGCTTAAGTCTTAGTAGTTCTTCTAGAGTATTGAATCCCAAGCATGAACCTTGTTCTTTCAGCATGTCCCAATCAAATCCCTACAAAGAATTCGATTTCTCATCTACTCCATTTTTATTAGTTTATAGGCCACAATTGTTTAAGATATAACTTCTCTACATCTTGTAACAAACCCTCTACTAGTCTGTCATTGCTAGTAGATTTTCTGCTCATCTTCTCAACTCCACCCATTAACAATATAATTTTATGAGATAGATTTGATGTTAAAACTAAGAAAGGCAACTCCATATAATATTATAAATATATAACAAAATCAATTCTGAAATGGTCAAAAAAATATGCAGCATCAAAATCTCCTTACTGGAAAACACAAACTCGTCAAACAACAAGACGATAAATTTCATAAGCACCTAAACCTAAATTAAATGTAATAAGATTTGCACAATCACCATCACAAAATGCTATTTAGTGGATAACTTATTGATATTCATACCTTTTGAACAACACCCACAGCTGCTTGTAATGGAGTTAGGTAATCATATGGAAGCTGAACCAATAAATTATACAAACAAACAAGTTATGCAATGAAGGTTCAAAACTTCCAATAAATACTTTAAGATTGATTAGGACCAAACCACATTTTATGAGCTCTAGTTATTTACAAGACCTTTTGTGCATTAGAGTATCTGATTATAAGGAATTTGAAAACAAAACTAAAATAGTGTTTTGAGGAGAGTCAGAAATCTCACCTTCCCTGTTAGAAGCTCCCAAAGAACAATTCCAAAACTGAATACATCGGCTTTTCGATCGTATGGTTTGTGCTCTATCACCTTTTGAATGCATACAGTGTTAGTTCAAATTAGATATTCAGGAAACTGCATTTCATTTTTTTATAAAATTGGTCGATTTGTCAGACAAAATAACTTAAAACAACTTTAGCAAATTACCAATAGAAGGAATACAAACTATGCTGGGAGATATATTTAACTGCCAAAACAAAGCCAAAGTTCTAAGGAATAGGAAATTAAACATAAAATATGCATTTTATAAAACCAACTATAGAAGGTTTTTTCAAAAGACAATTATTTGCTCTTGTTATTGTAAGGTAAATACTTACAGGCCATACAAAACAAGTCCTAATCGTTATAAAGATGGAGAAGTTTACGAAAACCAAGAAAAGCCATAATGATGTTATTTTACATTTTCTCAAGTTTCAATATCAACTAGACCAACTTTTATTGCAGACACAAATGGATATTATCACGAATTTATGCAATTTCCAATTTGTTTTGACATATTATTATATAATCATAAATTTAAGGTTTAACCCTTATTGATTTGAGGAAGTTGCAGATTATTAAGAAATTTATGGCAGATTAACAAGTTTTCATTGCAGATTTGAGGCACACCATAATCCCCCTAGTGTTCATAATCAATGTCTCAAATAATCTAGGGATACACCCTAAGGTTAGCAAAGCACTATCCAGAAGCGAGAGAGATTGAGTGAGGTGACAAAAGCACTTTTTCTGAAGTTGCCCAAACAACTTTGCGTTACTTCAACAAAGGTATTTCCGGGTGATAACCCCACCAACCTTATATTTGAGCATGAAATGACAAACCTGATGAGAGTAAATATTGGCTAAATAGTCATCCTTTCCACTGTCAATGTAGTACTTGGCTTGTTCATTAAACTCGCCTTCATTAAAGAAGTTGCTTCATCTTCACCTTCCCCAAGGGTTTTTCTTATCTTCATCTTTTTATAGAAATCGGTAGATAAAGCATAAAATATGTGTTCCTTACCTTCTGTTCATGTCAACCACTTAGCCATTCTTTTCGAGAACTTGCCAAGGAATTGAAGTACCACTTGGGCTTTCAACATTGTTCTCGTGTTAATTTGAATTATTTTCAACAATTTCACTATTGCATATCAGGGGCACAGTATTGTCATTTCTCATGAACATCTTTCCCACACAACATAGCATACCTTTCAACCAATTTCTTTTCATCAACCACTAATAAAAACACTTTTCTTCCAAACCCTCAGCAACTGCTTTTTACTAGTTTTCTTAATTCTAAAGAATTTATTATCACCCAAAACAACATCGAAGAGTGGGCTATGATTCATAATATAACTAACTAAAAGTAGATTTTTCTCTAAGGCAAGGACATAGTAGGCATTCATCAACAACAACCTACTACCTCTAATCAAAACTTGCACACTTACATTTTATTATAGAAAACCAAACAGACAAAGAAATAATGAACACAAAAACACTTGGAAGGAAGAAATATGTATTCGATAATTGAATGAAGACAGCACATGTTGTTTTAAGACATAAACCCTAAGTGCATAACCCTATATGCACAAACCCTGAAATGACTTAAATGTACTTAAGACATTCATACAACACTAAAGCATGAATTAGAATAAGTCAAAAAGTGACTTTATTAATATACCTAAGTCTATCATAGATGACCATTATGAACTAAATAACTTTAACTTCCTCTCTTAATGGTCATTCTACAAATTACAAGCTTTTTGCTAAATTTTACAAATTTATGAGGCCCAAGAGACTCAGTGAAAAGGTATGTGGTCTTGTCCTGAGATGAGCAATATTTCAGCTCATCTTCTCCATATTCTATAAGGATGAAATGACAATAAACATGAATATGCATTCTTTCTCATGGAAGACTAGGTTTTTTGTCAACTTAAGAACTCCCTAGTTATCACAAAAAAGCGCATGGGCTCATCTTCGTGAACTTGCAAATCTACAAGCATTCATCTAAGCCAGACTACTTCACATGCCCCTTCTACCATTGCCATGTATTATGTTTATGTGAAGGAAAATGAAGCTACATGTTGTTTCTTACCAATCCAAGAAACAACACAAGTGCCAAGACTAAATACATAACCTAATGTAGACATCTTGTAAGCTTAGGCTCCTTCTTTTTCCCATATAAATTGCCAAATTCCAATGTTCCCTTTGCAAACTATAGCAACCTTTTTTCTATGGTCTAGTGTTTTGTTTTTGGTGTATGCAGAAATTGGGAGATACTAACATAGATCAAGCTGCCCACTAGCTGCTAATAGATTGATTCGTTGACTACCTTGAATTAGTTATGGCTGAAAGCTCAACCCTTTCTCCATAGGTGTAGATGAGATTTTACAATCAGCCATCCTAAAGCTCTCTTACAAACTTCTCGCATAGTTTGTTTGTGAAACAAAAATACGATTATTCATTTTGCAAACTTCTACACTTAAACAATAATGTAGGAGGCCTAAATCTATCAAAATAAAAGCTAAACATAACTTTGTCATTACTGCTTTTGGATTTTCACTCTGTCAGTTTAGGAAACCGACATTTCAAGTGGACACTCCATCCTTCATCAGGGAATCACAAAGAAGCTTATTTGTGATTTCCTGAAGATAGGTGGAGTGTCCACTCAAAACGTCGGTTTCTTAAACTTTATGTCTTCCTTCTGATTCCCTGAAGATGGATGGAGTGTCCACTTGAAACGTCAGTTTCTTAAACTCTGATACAGTGAAAATCCAAAAGCAGCAATGACAATGTCTAGCCACTATGAAAGCATCCATATCCAAACATAACTTTGTTTGTACCTTAGCAATTGCTACTACCTAGTTGCCTGTAATGATGATGTCCTCAGCATATAATACTAGAATCACCACATCAACATTCTTGCTCTTAACATAGAGATCAGGATAAGAGGGACATATTTTGATTCTTTGTTCTCCGAAGTACCTCCCAGTTTAGATGTAACAAGTATTGCATACCTATAATCTAAAACCCCTACAGTTGGTGCATGTATTCTTTCTCTATATCACTATTGAGTAAGGCACTCTTCACATCCGTCTAACGTAGTTTCCATGGAAACTATGTTGTCATGACCAAAACCAAGCAGACTGTTCCCATTTTTGCAGCAAGAGAAAATCTCTACTCATATTCAATCCCTTCCTTCTTAGTGAAGCCCTTTGCAACCAAGCTTGCTCTGTGCTTGTCAAGCATCCCATTAGCAGTAAACTTTACTTTCTAGACCCATTAGCATTGTACTTGACTATATAAACCCATTAGTGTTATACTTGAAGCCAATGGGTTTCATCTCTAGAAGTAGTTCGATGAGAGCCCGTGTTTGATTCTTCATCAAAGTCTCATGTTCAACCTGCATATCCTTTTCACATTTTCGGTTGCCTTTGGCTTCTTCACATCCCTGAGGCTAGAAAAAGTTTTGAAGCCTAGCCATAAAAGCATAATTCATCATACCAGATCCCTTATTGACCTGGAAGAAAAGAGTTGTGTAGTAGGAAAAAAGGGAGAAGGCACTACTCATAAAACATATCCTTCATCTCTCTCATTTGCTAGACTAGGATATGATCAAAATCCTGTTAGACAAAAATACTAAGAGGGAATTAAAGGAGATGTGGCAGAACAATTTATCAGGTGCAATGAGATCAAGTCATCTGAAGCAACATTTGGACCTGTTGAGTAATCACCATCAAAGCACTTTGAATGCTTCAAATGATGACTATGTCCCATCTCAAAGCAAAAATATCACTTGAAATCAAACAAATAGCTTGGCCAGGAAAAGTTTGGTTTGGAAGGTGGGCTAGGGCAGGATTAGGCAAGCACCCAGGCAACTCTTGGGAAGAAATCATTTTTGAATTTGGTGAGGGAGCAAGCAAGCAAGCAACTAACTATCACGAGAGCCGATAGAATAGAGAGGGCCTCCTTCAAGGATCAAAGATGGTAATTATGTCCTACAATGTAAGGTAACTGGGGCAGTATCCACAGAATAATCCCCCTAAGAGGGTTCATCGGTGTACATAAACTAGATACTATGTGCCTATAGAAGGCTATGTTAAATGGTGAAAGCACTATGTTTTTCCACAACTATGCCAAGAAAAGGAAGATCTCCAACACATTGTGGGACATTCAAAATGAAAGTGGAGAGAAGGTTTCAATGTTCAAAAATATTGCAGAAGTAGGCATATATCACTTCCAAAAGTTATTTAAAGAGCCAACAAGGGTCAACATAGCAGAGAGAGTAAGGCTTTCATCTTACTTTCCAATATTTGTAGATGAGGAACAAAACAATTACCTTATGGAAGAAGTGACGAAGGAAGAACTCAAAAAGGTAGTGGAATATTTCAGAAGGATAAGAGCCTGTGTTAGTTTTTTGTAGCTTGGCAGGTACTTCTACATTGCTAGTGTCTAGCAACGTAGAAGGGGTTAAGATAGTCTCTCTAGACAATCTTGTAATAGTGTCTTTTGTAATACTTTGTTGTCAATGGTACTGGAGGGAACATGGTATTATATGTCCCGTGGTATTGGGTGTCACGTGGTATTGGCATAAAGTGATGTTATAAAAGAGTTTATTGAGAGTTGTAAATCATCACAGTCAGGAGTGAGTCATATCTCTTGTTGTGGTCAATGTCAATGTGTGTAACATCATTGATAGTGAGTGATCAGTGAGTGATCAGTGAGTGATCAGATCGGAGTGAGGGAGTCTCTCAGAGGCTTGGGAGTGAGGGATTCACTCAAGCCAGGGGTTATTAATATTGCTGAGGGTTTGGGCATAGTTGCAGCAAGGGAGACTCGGGTGTTGACTAAGATCTGGTGTGCATATCCAGAAGCCTGGTGTTGTATGTGTTGTTTTAACAAATCTGCAATAAAGGCAAATTGTTTGGTGGTTTTCTCCATTGGAGTTTCCAAGATATTCTTGTGTTGGGTATTCTCTGTTTGGTTTTGAGTTTCAGTGTGTTATTAATTAATAAGTAACAAGTTAATTATTTGAGATTATAACCAAATATGGCTTAGTAAATTTCACAGCCCAGATCGAGATGGGTGGCTACTAGAATTCTACATTGGATTCTATGAGTTATTGGAAAATGATTTACTAGTCATTGAAGAATCTAGAAAATAAGGGCAAATATTAGGAGCATTAAAAATCCACTTTCTTGGCAATGATACCAAAAAAAGACACACCAGACACCATTGATAATTTTAGACCCATTTCTTTGTGAAATGTAGTTTATAAGATTACTTCCAAGGTCAGATACAGAATAATCAAGAATGTTCTATCCCCTTGAATCTCTAAGGAGCAGCTTGGATTCTCAGACAATCTAAAAATCCACAAAGTCATTGGCATAGACCAAGAAGGCCGTCACTCTATAAAGGTAAGGAAAATGACATTTCTATTATAAAGCTTGATCTCTCGAAGGCGTATAATAAGGTTAGGCAAGATTTCATTCGATTGATTCTACTTATGTAAGCTAAAATTTGTGAATTTGATAAAAGGATATTTTTTGCCTAAAAAAATTCAATCCCATAAAGAGTTAGGGGCAGGGTTTCCCCTTGTCTCCCCTTATCCTAGAATTAGTAGTTGTGTACCAAGGGTATGCATACCCAAGGGTAGGGTGCACGTCTCCGTCCTGGGTACTTGCACCTGGTACTTGGGTACGAGTAAGAGACATACCTTCCTATACCCTTCTATACCCAATCCTTTCTCCATGTTCTCAATACGTGGCAGTTAAAAAAGAGGAAATTCCACACTAGAGGGTATGGCATACCCCACATTTAGGTACTCTCGGAGTATGTCTTACTCAACAAAACACAAATCCACAACGATTCAAGGAAAAATACTAGTGGTTTAATGAAATAATAAAACATGGGGCCCTCTAGAGAGTGATGCCTATCTAGAGAGCTTGCTTACAAAGGACCTTAGTGACACTAATGACATTCTTCCTAAGCATGTTGATGACATGGCTTGAGGAAGCCAAATCATCTATCTTGTTCATTGTTTATTGTTTTGAACTTTCTATTTCATGTCTGGAAATGCCATTAGGCAAATTTTGAATGTAGTATGGCAATGGATTCATGGACATATAATATAACTTCCAATTGATATATACTATGATTTATCAAACTTTATGTTTCAAATTTTCAATGTGAATGTTCATTGTGTTGATTTTTGTACCTAGGCAGATGTTCCCTAGGTGACTTTAATTTTGCCTAAAGTCACTTTAAGAGGGAAAAATGTGACCCTCACATTAAAGTCA